>PVIJ01008887.1:0-70737 GCA_004024925.1 Scalopus aquaticus
GCCATTTTGATAATGTTAATCCTTCCAATCCATGAGCAGGGGATGCCTTTCCATCTTCTTGTGTCTTCTTCTATTTCTTTCAACAGAGTTTTGTAGTTTTCTTTGTATAAGTCCTTTATGTCTTTTGTTAGATTTATTCCTAGATATTTGAATCTTTTGGTTTCGATTTTGAAGGGGATGGATTTCTTAATTTCTTCTTGTTCAGGTTGGGTGTTTGCATATAGGAAGGCTACTGATTTTTGTGCATTGATTTTGTATCCTGCTACTGTACTGAACTGGTCTATTATTTTGAGTAGTTTTTCTATGATTTTTTAGGGTTTTGTATATATATTATCATATCACCTGCAAATAGAGACAGTTTAATTTCTTCTTTTCCTATTTGAAGACCTTGAATGTCTTTCTCTTGTCTAATTGCTCTGGCTAGGACTTCCAGTATTATATTGAAAAGTAATGGTGAGAGTGGACATCCTTGCCTTGTTCCTGATCTTAGGGGAAAGGCCTTCAGCTTCTCACCGTTGAGGATAGTATTGGCCGTGGGTTTCTCATATATGGCTTTTGAGCTTTTCAGCCAGTCAGACTTTTGGTGAAGATGATAGATAAAAAATATATACATTTAGTTCCGTTTCCTCTTCAAAAGTGTGATTTAAAAAATAAAACCACACAGTCTTGAAGGACACAGAGAAAAGGAAGAAAGAGAAGGGTGTCAATATTTTGGAAGCTGGAAAGCAAAATGACAAATTGCAGACTTCAGAGTTCAAGAAAGCTTCACTATGACATAGCAATGGGGGAAGAAGGGCTAATTAGTGCTGCAGAACTCTGAAATGGTTTTCTTTAACCATTTGTTTCCCAGGCAGTATCACATTATTTTAATTACAGGTTTTTAAAAATACATTTCGGCATCTAATAAGGCAGTGTTTATTCATAGTATTTTTGTTTTTCAGAATTATTACGGCTATACTTGCATGCTTAACCTTTAAAGTGAACTTACAATCATTTTGTCACTTTTTGTCTTAAAAGGTTCCAGCAATTGAATTCCAGACTTTTGCAGTCTAGTGAGCAGGGTATGTAGGAGAGACTGAACAGAGGAGGCCTGGTTGAAAGTTAGTCATCTTTTACCAGGTCTCCCAGCCTCGTCCTGTACTCAGGGAACTGATCTTTCCTATTTCAGGAGACTGGAGGCAATGAATTCTGAAGAAAGGATAAATATCTGCTCTAGGCATAGTTCTTTCAATAAGACATTTAGTGAAGATTACAATCACTTTTAGTATATAACAATTGTTTCTGTATGCATTATAGTAAAGTTTGAAATACTTTGCGCCATAGCTAGAACATATCCCATTCATGAAATTTGTTTTGTCTTTTTAATCTCTCAATTACTAATCATTGTCAGTTCTCCAGTTCATCTGATCTTGTTCTCCAATTTTCTTGAACAACCAATGTTTCTGGCATAGTCTGCATTTTTGTAATTTGCTCATTTTTCTATTAGGGTGTACATTTTTATTGTAACAGATTGTAGATACCTGTCTATCATGTATACAGAAAATGCTTTTCCTCTGGGCTGTTTGTCTCTTGGAGTTTTTATTTTATACAGAAGTATTTCTTTTTATTTTTTTGTACTTAAAGTTATCAATCTTTTGTTTCTGGTTTTTGTATCATACATGGACAGAAATACAATCTTTAAAATCTCCCTGTATTTTCTTCCATTATTTGTAGGGGTTTTTTTGTTTATTTGTTTTTTAGAAAAACAAATAATGTAAGCGCAGTGTAAGAATGACTTTTTTCACCAAATGGTTACATTTTAGACACTTACTACTGCATATTTTCCTCACTGATTCCAGATTATAACTTTCTCAAATGCAAAATCATGAGATTGAACATTTTAATTTTTTCTTTAGCCATCTGGTTCCCAGGCAGTACCACACTGTTTTTATTACAAGTTTTTTTTATACACTTTGGCATTTGATAAGGCAGTGTTCCTTCATAGTATTTTTGTTTTTCAGAATTATTACAGCTATGCTTGCATGTTTAAAGTGAACTCAGGATCATTTTGTCAAGTTACTCACCACCCTACCTATAGCAAAGAGTTTTGTTTGATAATACAGAGTATATAAAGTACAATTAGACTGAATTGATCTCTTAAAAACTTAACCTTGATTTTTCTTTTTTTTTAATTAAAATACTAGTGCTTTACATCTTTTTTAGTGTTTTGGAAGTATATGATCTCTTCCTTCAGGTTTCACTGTAGCGCACCTTTCACCAAAGCACCCATAGTCTTCCACCATAACCCATTGTGCTCTCTCTGCTCACTGTTCTCATCCTTTGTCTTCCCCCTTTCTGGATGCCTCAGATCTATGGTCAGCCTTCAAGAGTTGGTTTTAATGTTTTTCTTTGACCCTTTGTTTCATTTCCCTATATTCCACATATAAGTGACACCATTCGGTGTTTATCTTTCTCCTTCTGGCTTGCTTCATTTAGCATAATCCCTTTCTACTTCATTTATGTTGCTGCAAATGGCATGAGTTAATCTTTTTTGATTACTGAGTAGTATTCCATTGTGTGTATATATACCACATCTTTTTGATCCACTTGACTGTTTTGGGGCACTTATTTTGTTTCTATATCTTGGCTCTTTTAAGTAGTAGTGCAGTAAAGATAGAGATGCAGGTTTCCTTTTGAATTAGTTTTTTATGCTCTTTGGGTAAATGCCTTGGAGTAGAATTGCTATATGATATGACACATCCATATATGTCTTTTGAGAAGCCTCCACAGAGCTTTGCATAGGAGGGTTCCTTTTTCTGCATGACCTCGTTACCACTTGTTTCTGATCTTTTTAATGTGGGCCATTCTTTCTGGTGTAAGGTGGTATTTTATTGTGGTTTTGATACACATTTCTCTGATGATAAGTGATGATGAATATTTTTCGTGTGTGTGGGCCATCTGTATGTCTTCTTTGGAAGAGCCTATTCAGCTCTTACGCCCATTTTTTTGACTGGGTTATTTGTTTTCTTAGTGTTGAGTTGTTTGAACTCTGAAGATCTGTGACATCAGTCCCTTGTTAGATGTATGGTATGTCAATATTTTCTCCCATTCAGTATGATGTCTCTTCATTTTGGTTAGTTGGTTTTTGCTCTTCCAACTTTTTACTTTGACATAGTCCTAGTTGTTTCTCTTCTCTTTTGTTTTTCTGTGGATGAATTCACAAAGAATATCTCTGAAGCTTATGTGAGGAAGTATTTTACCTGTGTTTTCTATGCACTTTATGCCTTCAGGTCTTACATTCCAAGTCTGTGATCCATTTTGAGTGAATTTTTGTGTATGGTGTGAGACAGCTGTCTAGTTTCATTTTTGTGCATGTGTCAGACCAGTTTCCCCCCACACCATTATTGAAGAGACTTTCCTTGTTCTAATGAATAGTCTTCATTCCTTTGTTGTAGATTAGCATTCTTGTCTCTGTCTCTGTCTCTCTCTTTCTTTCTCTGTGTATGTGTATGGTTTTATTTCTGGGCTTTCAGTTCTATTCCATTGGTCTGTTTGTTTATGTTCCAGTGTCATGCTATGGGGTTGTTGGAAATGCCATGATATATTTTTTCTTTGAAAAACATAGAAAAAAATGTGACATGCCTTTTCCAATAGCCCAATATTTAAATTTTCATGACTTAATAGTATGGAAGTATAGTTTCAAGTCTGGAAGTATAATTCCACCTTTTCTCCCTCTTTTGCTAGGAGAGCTTTGGCTATTCAGTGTATTTTGTGGTTACCTGTGAATTTCAACTTTATTTGTGCCATTTCTTTGAAAAATGCTATTGAGATATTTGTTGGGATTACATTGAATCTGTACATTGCTTTGGGTAGGATGGGCATTTTGATAATGTTGATTCTTCCAGTACCTGAGCAGGGAATATCTTTCCATTTATTTATGCTTCTATTTCTTTTAACAATATTTTCTGGTTTCCCTTGTATAGTCCCTTCACCTCCTTTGTTAGGTTTATTCCCAGGCATTTAATTTCTTTGGTGAGATTGTAAATGGGATGCCTTTCTAATTTTTTTCTTCTTCTAGCTTATTGTCTGCATATAGGAAGGAACCTGGTTTTTATGTGTTGATTTTATAGACTGCTACTTTGCTGAATGGGTTTATGTTTTAAATTAGTTTTTCCATAGAGTCTCTAGGGTTCCTTATGTATTAGGTTGTCGGATAAGTCATGACATATTTTTTCTTTATATTATCATATCATCTGCAAATAATGACAGTTTTACTTCTTTTCTAATTTGGATTACTTTTTCCTCGTCCTCTTACCTTATCGACTAACTGGGATTTCTAGTACTATGTTGAGTAGTGGGGATGTGAATGTACATCATTGCCCTGTACCTGATCTAAGTAGAAAGGCTTTCAGTTTTACACCATTGAGAATGATGCTAGCTATGGGTTTGTCATGTATAAATCCCATTTACAGATGGTTTCTGATTCTTTTAATGTACTGTTGAGTGCTGTTTACCAATATACTTTTAAGGATTTTTGATTCTGTGTTCATCAAAGACATTGTTACGTAATTTCCATCTTTTTGTAGACTTAGGTAGTTTGGAATCAAGGTAGTGCTGTTGTCATAAAATAAGTTTGGAAATGTTTTTTCCTGTCCTAAGTTTTTGGAAAAGTTTGAGAAGGATTGGCATTAGTTTCTCTGCAGCATTTGATAGACTTCACTAGTAAATCATCTGGTGTTGAAATTCTGTTTGTTGGGATATTCTTGATTATTGATTCAATCTCCTTCCTAGTAATTGTTCTATATAGACTCTATGTCTTCATGATTCAGTCTTGGGAGGTTGAATATTTTGAGGAATTTATCCATTTCTTACAGATTCTCCAACTTGCTGGTGTGTTGTTCACAAGTCTTTTTTGACCTTTTGTATTTCTTTGGTGTAAGAATACCTTCTTGAAAATAGGAAAATTGAATGAAAACCTGCCGAAACTGAAGTTTGACAGTTTTATTCCTTTCTCCCAATTTAGCTCGAAAATATGATAAGGTAGATATATACATTTAGACAGATGATTATATTATTTTGGGAATCCAAAGAGGAATAAAAATTATGTCACCCTCTCAGCCATGGGCCCTGCCTATAGCATAACAACCTGAGCATAAACCAACAGCCAAGAGGCATCAGACACTGAAGGGATTTTCTTTAAGTTTTTAATGTTTAATTTATATATATTGTTCATCATTGTTCATTCTTCTCTCACGTGTAATTCCCATATAATTACCACCACCAAGACACTCATGAACCATCACCTTAGTCTCTTGTGCTCTTCCCTCTAAGATTTTGATCCCTCTCCCTGCCCTCCCTAGCTTAATGTCACTGATTTATAGTTTGCCTGCTAGTTTTGTCTAATTTTTTTTCTTTCCCCTGACCGCTTGTTTGGTCTCCCTAGGTTCCTCTTTTAAGTGATACCATATGGTATTTTCCTCTTTCATTCTGACTTATTTCACTGAACATAATCCCTTCCAGCTCCATCCATGTTGCTATAAATGGCATGTGTTTATCGTTTTTGATTGCTGAATAGTATTCTATTATGTATATATACCACATTTTTTGACCTGTCGTCTGCTTTTGGGCATTTAGATTGTTTCCAGGTCTTACCTATTATAAATAGTGCTACAGCAAACACAGGGGTGAAGGTATCCTTTTGAATTAATGGCTTTGTGTCTGTTGGGTAGATTCCTAGGAGTAGAATTGCTGGGTGATATGGTAGCTCCATTTTTAATAGATTGCACAGCTTTGCACAATGGTTGGACCAGTTTCCATTCCCACCAGCAGTGTAAGAGTTCCTTTTTCTCCACACCCTTGCCAGGATTTGTTGTTGTCAGTTATTTTTAAAATGTGCCATTCTCACTTGTCTGAGGTTATATCTCATGTGGTTTAGATTTGCATTTCCCTGGTTATCAGTCATACCGAACTTTTTTTCGTGTACCTGTTGGCCATTTGCATTTCCTCTTTGGAGAAGTGTCTTTTAGCTCTTCTTCCCATTTTTTGACTGAATTGTTTGCCTTGTTTTTGTTGAGTCATGTGAGCTCTTTGTAGATCTTTGAAATCAGTACCTTATCACTTGTATGGAGAATCAATATTTTCTCCTAATCTGTAGGGTGTCTCTTTGTTTTAGTTATTGCCTCTTTTGCTATATTTTGCTTTTTAGTTTGATGTAATTCCAGCTGTTTATCTTTTTCTTTAATATTTATTTTATTTATTTAGGCATAAAAGAACTGGGGTGTAGGCCAGAGGTGTGGGGGGGTGAGAGGATTCACCAGCAACAGAACGGGGAGTAGAACAGGTGGATCTACTGAAATACTCAGTTGAGGGGAGCAGCGAGTGAGACAGGAGAAGTCTACTGTGCCATGTGGGTTAATTCCCTGGCTGGGGATTGAACTCAAGCTGCAGTGGCTGGCAAAACTTGATAGCACTGACTTAACCTCTGCTCAACCAGGGAGGGCCTTCCTCAGCCCCAGCTGTTTATCTTTTCCTTTACTTTCTTTGCTTTGGGGAATGAGTCTTTAAAAATGTTTCAGAGAGAAACATCATGGAGTGTTTTGTCTATGTTTTCTTCTATATATTTTATGTTTCATTTCGTATGTTGAAGTCTTTTACCTATTTTGAGTTGGTTTTTATGCATGGTGTGAAGTAGTAGTCTAGTTTCATTATTTTGCATGTGGTGATTGGTTTTCCCAGCACCATTTATTGAATAAACTATCCTTGTTCCATTAAATATTCTTTGCTCCTTTGTCATAGATTAGCTGTCTATATATGTGGGCTCTATTTCTGGGTTTTCAATATGATTCCATTGGTCTGTTTTTGTTTGTGTCTGTTTTTGTTCCAGTGCCATACTGTTTTAATTATCATGGCTTTGTAGTATAGTTTGAAGACTTGGAGGGGTGTGATACTTCCATTCTCCTTTTTATTCAGGAGAGCTTTGGCTACTAGAGGATTTTTGTGATTCCATATCAATCTTAGCATTGTTTGTTCTATTTCTTTGAAGAATGAAATTGAGATTTTTATCAGTATTGCATTGAATCTGTAAATTGCCTTTGGTAGGGTGACCATTTTGATAATGTTAATTCTTCCAATCTGTGAGCAGGGGATGTTTTTCCATTTCTTTCTTCTTTTTTAATGTATATATATTTTATATCATTATTTATTTTTATACAATGTATGCTTCCTCCTCTTAGGGATAGTCCCTGTAAAATTCCCACCATCAATTCATCCATGAAAAATCACCATAGTCCCTAGTACTCTTCTCTCACCTGTTTTGATCCCTCTCTCTTTTTCTCCCTTGGAGAATGTCTCTGATTTATGGTTGACGGCTAATTTTTTAAAAATTTATTATTATTGTTATTTTTCCTGATTCCTTATTTGGTTCCCCTATGTTCCTCCTACAAGTGAAAGCACTTGATATTTTTCTCTTTCCTTCTGGCTTATTTCACTGAGCATGATCCCTTCTAGCTCCCTCCATGTTGCTGTGAATGGCATGAGTTTATCTTTTTTGATTGCTGAATAGTATTCCATTGTGTATATCTACTGCATCTTCTTGATCTAGTCATCTATTTTTGAGCATTTGTGTTGTTTCCATATCTTACCTATATGGTAAAATGTAGTAAATAGTGCTGTGGTGAACATAAGAGTACAGGAATCCTTTTGAATTAATGTCTTTGTGTTCTTTGGGTAGATTCCTAGGAGTGGAATTGCTGGGTTATATGGTATCTCCATTTTCTCTAGTTTGAGGAACCTCCACACAGCTTTCTATACTGGACCAGTTTACATTCCTACCAGCAGTATAGAGTGTTCCTTTTCCTCAACATCCTTGCAAACATTTGTTATTGTCAGTTTTTTTTTTTTAACCCTTTGCACTCGAGCGGCGCCGCTATGGTGCCCGGTGGGTTAATGTGTCCACTCGAGCGGCGCCGCTATGGCGCCCTGCGGTTTAATGCATCCACTAGAGCGGCGCTGCTATGGCCTCCGGCGGTTTAATGTGTCCACTCAAGTGGCGCAGCTAGGGCGCCCGAGCGGTTTGGAAGTCAATATGTTTATTTCCAATGTGTGGTAAGATATTCTTATCGCAATTACTTTCATGGACCAGGCTCGGCCTGCATCCGTAGCCAATTCTTAGCTTAGGTTAGTTAATCTCAGCTTAGCATTGTGATACGTGTCCTGACAAACCGAGGCTGCATCTTGGGGATTGTTTTACTAAATATCACACAAAAACTAATTACAGAGTGTAATATTTAGATTACAGATTTTGTTGTATTCAATGTAAAAATTAATAAATTGATGAAATTTTATTATTTGTATACGTTTGTTTGAGTATAACATGATTTCAAAGTACCTGCAAAACACTTTCCTAATATAGCTGAAATCGTCTCGAGTGGCTGGTTCGCCCATGTGAAAAAAGCCTCAAGTGCAAAGGGTTAATATGTGCCATATCTCTGGTGTAAGGTAGTACCTCATTGTGGTTTGATTTACATTTCCCTGGATATCAGTAATGTTTAACATTTTTTCTTATACTGTTGGACATTTACAGTTCCTCTTTGGAGAAATGCCTTTTATCTCTTCCCATTTTTTGACTGGGTTGTTTACTTTGTTTTTATTCAGTCATATGAACTCTTTGTAGATCTTTGTGATCAGAACCTTATCAGTAGTATTGTATGCAAAAAGTTTCTCCCAATCATTATGGTGTCTCTTTGTTTGGTTATTGTCTCCTTTTCTGTACAGGAGCCTTTTAGTTTGATGTAGTCCCAGCTGTTACCACTTCCTTCACTTTCTTTGCTTTGGAGAATGAGTCTTTGAAGATGTTACTGAGATGTATGTCATCTAGTGTTTTGCCTTTATTTTCTTCTATATATTTTATGGTTTTAGGTTTTGTATTCAATTTTTTTTAAAGATTTATTTATTTATGCATACATAAATACAAGTTGGAGTGCAGGCCAGAGGTGTGGGGTGGTGAGAGGGTTCACCAGAGACAGAGTGGGGAGTAGAACAGGCAGATTGACAGAAATACACTGGTGAGGAGAGCAGTGGGCAAGGCAGGAGAGGTCTGCTGTGCCATGTGGGAACCTCCTGGCTGGGCACTGCACATGCACCCCAGGTGCTGACAGCTCCACAGTGCTGCCCCTAACCTGCTGTGCTACCAGGGAGGCCCAGTCTTGTGTTCAATTCTTTTATCCATTTTGAGTTAGTTTTTTTGCATGGTGTGAAGTAGTAGTCTAGTTTCATTCTTTTGTATGTGGTGATCCAGTTTTCCCAGCACCATTTATTGAACAAACTGTCCTCGTTCCATTGCATATTCTTTGTTCTTTTGTTAAAGATTAGTTGTCCATATATGTGTGGCTTTATTTCTGAGTTTTCAATTTGATTCCATTGGTCTGTGTATCTGTTTTTGTTCCAATACTGTGCCATTTTAATTATTATGGCTTTGTAGCATAATTTGAAGTCTGGCCATGTGATACCTCCATTCTCGTTCATTTAAGTCAGGAGAGCTTTGGCTCTTCAAAGTTTTTTATGGCTCCCTATGAATTTCATCAATATTTGTTCTATTTCTTTGAAGAATGTCATTGAGATTTTATTGAGATTGTGTTGACTCTGTAAATTGCTTTTGGTAGGATTCCCATTTTAATGATATTAATTCTTCTAATCCAGGAGCAGAAGATGTCTTTTCCTTTATCTTCTTGTTTCTTTTAACAATGTCCTATAATTTTCGTTGTACAGGTCACTCATCTCCTTTGTTAGGTTTACTCCCAGGCATTTGATTTTTTTTGTTTCAATTGTAAATGGGATGGTTTTCTTAATTTCTTCTTTGGAGTGATTGTTTGCATATAAGAATGATTTTTGTGTGTTGATTTTGTTTCTGCTACTTTGCTAAACTGGTTTATTATTTCAATTAGTTTTTCTGTGGAGTTTTTAAGGTTCTCTGTGTATATTTTCATATCCTCTGCAAATAGTGATAGTTATGCTTCGTCTTTCCTATTTGGATTCTTTGTATGTCTTTCTCTTGTCTTACTGCTCTGGCTAGGACTTCTAGTATTGTGCTCAAAAGCAGTGGTTAGAGTGGACATCCTTGTCTTGTTCATGGTCTTAAAGGAAAGGCTTTAAAGCCTTTTCCTTTAAAGGAAAAGCTTTTCACTGTTGACAGTAATATTGGCTGTGCATTTGTCGTAAATGGCTTTTATTATGTTAAGGTATATTCCTTCTATCGTGGGAAATCCAGGGCCATCAGCATAAATTTATGTTGAGCTTTGTCAATGCTTTCTCAGCATCTATTGATGTGATCATATGGTATTTTTTTTGTTGTTAATGTGTTGGATCACGTTAATTGATTTTCAGATGTTGAATCATCCTCATGACCCTGGAATAAATCCCACTTGGTCATGGTTTATTAACCTTTTGATGCATTGTTGGATTCTGTTGTTGAGGACTTTTGCACCAGTGTTCATTAGGGATATTGGCCTGTAACTTTCTTTTTCTTGTTGTCTTTGTTTGGCTTTGGTATAAGTATAATGTTGGCTTCATAAAACGTGTTTGATAGTATTTCTTCTTTCTCAATTTTTGAGAGTTTGTGCAGGATAGGCAGTAGGAATTTTTGGTAGAATTCTTTTATGAATCTTTCTGGTCCTGGGATTTGTTTTGGGGAAGGTTTTGATTACTGTTTTAATTTTACTGCTTGTAGTTGGTCTGTTTAGGTGTTTTATTACTTTTTCTACTTTTTTTTAAGATTTATTTATTTATGCATCAAAAACTGGGGTGTAGGTCAGGTGAGGGTGAGACAGAAACAGAGCAGAGATAGAGTGGGGAGCAGAACAGGCAGAGTGACTGAAACACACTGCTGAGGGTAGCAGCGGGCGAGTCAGGAGTGATCTTCTGTGCCATGTGGGAAGCTCCTTGGCTGGGGATTGAACTCATGCTGCAGTGGCTGTGGATAGCTTCATAGTGTTGAGACTTAAGCCCTTGAGCCCCCAGGGAATCCCATGTTCCTCTAGCTTTGGATGATTATATAGTTTAGGAATTTGTCCTTCTCTTCTAGATTGTTGAACTTGTTTCCATGTAAAGTTTCATAGTAATCTCTCATTATTCTTTTGATTTCTACTGAGTCTGTTGTAATTTCTCCTCTTCGTTTATATTACTATTGTGTTTCCTGCTGTTTTTTCTTTGTGAGCCTGGGTCAAGGTTTGTCTATTTTGTTTATTTTATTGAAAAGCCACCTTTTGGTTTCGTTTATCTTTTTGATTTTTTTTTTTTTTCAGTTTCAGTTTGTTTATTTCTGCTTTGGTTTTTATTATTTCCTTTCTTCTACTGGCTTTTGGGTTTTTTTTGTTGTTCCTTTTCTAGTTCTTTGGGATGGGAGATTAGGTGTTTCTTTGATTTCTTTTTTGTTTCTTGATATGAGCCTGTATTATTACATACACTCCTCTTATTACTACTTTTGTTGTGTCCCATACGTGCTGTAAAGTTGTATCCTCATTGTCATTAGTCTCAGTTTTTTTTTTTAACTTCTTCTTTGAGCTCCTCACTGATCCAGTGGTCTTCCATTACTGTGGGTTTCAACCTCCATAAAGTGGGAGGGTTCTTATTTCTAGTTTGATGCCTTTATGATCAGAGAAAATAGTATGATTTTGATATTAATGTATCTGTTGATGTTTGTTGTGGCCCAGTATGTGATCAGTCCTAAAAAACGATCCATGTGCACTTGAGAAAAATGTGTATTTGGATTTTATTTTTTAAAGATTTATTTATTTATGCATACAAGCTGAGGTGTAGGCCAGAGGTGTGGGGTGGTGAGTGGATTCACCAGAGACAAGGAGGAGAGCAGAACAGGCAGAGCAACCAAAATACACTGCTGAGGCGAGCAGTGGGTGAGACAGGAGAGGTCTCTTGTGCTGTGTGGGAAGCTCCCTGCCTCGGTATTGAACTCATGCTGCAGAGGCTCTGGATAGTTCATAGTGCTCTGACTTAACCCCTTGCACCACCAGGGAGGTCCCTGTGCTTGGATTTTTTGAATTGCAGTGTCCAATAGATGTCTTTTAAGCCATCAGTTCTGGGCCCTTATTTAGAGCTCAAGTATCCTTGTTTATTTTTTGTGTCGTTGATCTGTCCAGTAGAGAAAGTGGGGTGTTGAAGTCTCCTACTATGTATGTATTTTCTCTAATGTCTGTTTTCAGAGCTGATAATAATTGTCTAATATATTTTGGTGCGCTTTCATTTGATGATTATGCTTTGATGCATGTTATATATTCCTGATATATTGTCCCTTTAATCATAATTCATTGACTGTCTGTGTCTCTTTACTCTTTAGTTTGAATTGTATTTTATTGGGTATAAGTATAGCTATTCTGCCTTCCTTATTGGTCCATTTGTTTACGAGATTGTTTTCCAACCTTTTGCTTTACGTCTGTGTTTATCTTTTGTAGTTGAATGTGTTTCCTGGAACAGCAGAAGGTTAGATTCTGTTTTTTTAATGCAGCCTGCTACTCTGTGTCATTTTATTGGTGAATTTAGTCCATTTACATTTAGGTTATTATTGATACGCTGGCGTCTGTATTTTCCATTTTGTCTTTTTGTGATTCTATTCTTTTATTCTGTTCTTCCTTTTCAGTCCTCTGTTGGTTTTGCTTTCAGGCTTCTTGTAATATTTTTTGGTGTGAGGGTTTAGTAGTAATGAATTTCTGGAGATTCTGTTTGTCCACGAAGGTCCTTATTTTTCCTTCATAGAGGAAGGAGAGCTTTGTGGGGTAAAATATTCTTGGTTGGCATTTGTTGACTTGGCGTTTGTTTTATATGTCATTCCATTCTCTTCTTGCCCGTAATGTTTCTTTGGAGAAATCTGATGTTAGCCTGATTTGTTTACCTTTAGAGGTTATCTGTTTCTTTTCCTCTCCTCCATTTCATTATATTTTCCTTTTCTTGGACTCTGGAAGCTTTACTATTATGTGTCTTGCTGTAGTGTTCCTTTTATTTTGGTAATTTGGTGTTCTTCTAGTTTCCTGTTTGTCTATTTTCATCTTCTTCTTAATCCTTGGGAAGTTATTTTCGATTATCTCCTTCAATTATTGCGGATCATTTGTCTTTCTCCTCACCTTCTAGGATTCCTATAATTCTTAAATTTCCTTTCCTCCTAGTGTGTCAGATGGTTCTCGAAGTGTTTCTTCATTGGTTTTTCTTTTACTTGTCTTTCCTTTTTTTTTGTTTTGGTTCTTTTTATATCTGCATCTTTGAGAGTACTGACTCATTCTTCCATTTCATCCATTCTGTTTTTGTAACTTTTCCCAGAGTTCTTTAGCTCCTCCATTAATCTTTTAATATCCTGTGTTTCCTTCTTTTCCTTCTTTAAAGACGTAATGTCATTCTTTAATTTTCTCATGTCATTGTTTTCCTTTTCGTCTTTGTTTTTTAATCATGATGATTCTAAATTTTCTATCTGGCAGTCAGAGAAGTTCTTCCATGTTATTGTTACTGAGTTTGGGGGACTGATTTTCTTTTTGTGTTGTGTCCTTCCTCAGAGGGGCTTGCTTGGTCATTTGTATTTTTTGTTTTCCCTGTTGTTTGTTTTCAAATTTGTTCTATGTGCTAGGTCACTGTGCCACTGGAACTGGTGGCATCTCTTCGAGGAACTCCTATGGAGATATTGCAGTCAATATCTCAGTGCTCTCAGGCCAGACTTCAGAAGGACAGCGATGCCATGAATGGGTTGATGGGCTCTATCCCTGAAGATTGTTGAGTCTCAGTATGCTGCTGGTGTGTTCCCCACATGTGTGTCTAAACCTACAATGCTGGGCCCTCTTGTCTGCTTTCTTGGCTCTACTTGCTGTTCCAGATGGGATGCAGTGGTGCAAGGATGCACAGGGGTCACTGGCCTCCCATATCCCTGTGCTGCCCAGAGGACACTATCCTGGATCTCTCTGGTTACTTTTGTTTGTTGAGACTTCTCTCTTCCTCGACTTGGTTCTAGAAGGGGCACTCGGGGGTCACTGTACTCCAACAGTCCTGTGAGCTAGGAGGTGATTCCCTGGGATGGTTGCCCACCTTTGTTTGTGGGGCCCTGCCTCAGCCTTTACTCAGTTCCAGAGAAGCGGTGCTGGGGTGGTGGTCACTGCCCTGCAGCAAACTTGCAGGCATACCTGTGCTTTCCTGGGGCCCACGATTCCCCTTGAAAGGAGCGTGGGGTTGCTCTTTTCCATTTCTTTGTGTCTTTTATTCTTTTAACACTTTGTGTGCCAGTGCCCTTTAAATTTACCAGCCCTTGGGGCCGGCCATTTTCTATTCCACCGCATGAATGGTAGAAGCATTCAATAAAACACACACAACTCCTGAACTACTGGATATTAAAAAAAAACTGTAATATTTCTCATAAAACACCTTACACTTTCACCAAAACAATGTGTAAAGCTTCTAGACTGAGTACGATCAAAGAAATAACTCCTAATAGCTCCAAATAAATCCACCATGGCGTGAAAAACCGGAGACTAGATGAACACGTATTAATACGTGAGCGGCTACCTGATACTGGTGACAAAAACACGTACTAATACGTGAGCGGACCACAATGTGTTATTAACATTGTTTCTTGGTATAGGTCTTTCACCTTCTTCTTAAGTTTATTCCCAGGTATTGTAATTATTTTGGTACGATTGTAAATGGTATGGCTTTACTAATTTCTCTTTCTCAGACTGATTGTTTGCATATAGGAAGATTACTGATTATTTTTTAAGATTATTTATTTATGCATGCAAGCTGGGGTACAGGCCAGAGGCATGGGGCGGCGAGAGGGCTCACCAGAGACAGAGTGGGGAGCAGAACAGGCAGATGGACAGAAATACACTGCTGAGGGGAACAGTGGGCGAGGCAGGAGAGGTCTGCCGCGCCATGTGGGAATCCCCCTGGCTGGGCGTCGAACTCGCGTCTGCTGCCGACAGCTCCACAGCGCAGCGCTTAACCGCTGCACCACCAGGAAGGCCCCACATTACTGATTTTTTTGTGTTGATTTTGTATCCTGCTACTTTGCTAAACTGGTTTATTTATTTATTTATTTTAAAGATTTATTTGTTTATGCATACAAGCTGGGGTGCAGGTGAGGGGTTTGGGGTGGTGAGAGGTTTCACCAGAGACAGAGTGGGGAGCAGAACAGGCAAATCAACCGAAATACACTGCTGAGGGAGCAGCTGGCGAGGCAGGAGAGGTCTGCTGCACCATGTGGGAATCTCCCCGGCCTGGCATTGAACTCGCACCACACCTGCTGACAGCTCCCAGTGCTGCGCTTAACCCATTGCTCCACCAGGGGAGCCTCTAAACTGGTTTATTTTAATTAGTTTTTCTGTAGAGTTTTTAGGTTTGTCTCTGTATATTATCATTTCATCTGCAAATAATGATAAATGTACTACTTCTTCTCTTATTTGGATTCCTTTTCTTCTTGCCCTATTTGGATTCCTGGTATGTCTTTCCCTTGTCTTGTTGCTCTGGGTAGTACTTCCAGTATTATATTGAAAAGAAGTTGTGAGTGTGGGCATCCTTGTCTCATTTCAGATCTTACAGGGAATGCTTTCATTTTTTACCATTGAGAATAATATGGGCTATGGGTTTGTCATATATGGCTTTTGTTAGTTATGTTCTGAAGGAAGGGGTTTTAAATGGGATAGGTAGGAGAAAAGTTCTAGAAGAAAGATTATACATAAAGTGGAAGTGTAAAAAGAATAAAAGTTCAGAGGGGTAAGAGCAGATACTGTATCATAAAATATGAATGTCTACTGTAAAAGAAAATCAGAAAAAAAAAAACAACTGTTGGTTGTCTGACCATTCCATTTCATTTCTCATGTCAACAAGAAATGAAAAATGTAGTGGGTGTGGAAATTGAGGAACTGTTTTTTTTTTCTTTAAAGATATATTTATTTATGCATACAACCTGGGGTATAGGCCAGAGGTGTGGGGTGGTAAGAGGTTTCACCAGAGGCAGAGTGGGGAGCACAACAGGCAGATCTACTGAAGTACACTGCTGAGGGGAACAATAGGTGAGACAGGAGAGGTTTGCTGCGCCATGTGGCAATCTCCCTGGGCGGGTATTGAACTCGTGCTATAGTGGCTCTGGATAGCTTCATAGTGCTGCACTTAACCTGTTGTGCCTCCAGGGAGGCCCTGCAATTGAGGAACTCTAAGGAAAAATGGGAAATAGGAAGGAAAAGATGGGGAAACCTTTTAGTTATCTACAAGTTCAGTACCGGCATCTCTATCCCAGAGGTAAGACATATCCAAGGAGACATGAAGACAGGCCTTTCCAGATAATATAACTTAGCAAAATATCCCAGAAATGAAGGCCTAGTGTTTCTGGGTAGAAAAGGATTATTCAGTATCCAACATGGTAGATGTAAAAAGCTCCACATGGACCATATTTCTTGACAATTTAGTACTCTGTAGGTTCACCATGAGGAAAAATTCTGAGAAAGTCCTGCAGAAAACAAACAAACAAAACACAGTTATACTTAAAAGATCCAACAAATTGCATGACATTTGTCTTTATAACAACAGTGTGGAGACTGGAAAACGAGGAGTCACATTTCCTTCACAATTCAGTAAGGTGATTTCCACCTGGAAATTCAACCATATTATCAATTTTGTGTGAGAATAGAATTATGTTTGCAGGTAGAACCTATGTATGTCAGGTGTGCCAAGTCTGAAATGAAGCCATCTCCTCTGCATATCTCATCTGGAAGCTCCTGGAGGAAGTATTCTAGTGAAATAATTCAGTGAACCAGGAAGGAGTAAGATGTTGGATCTTGGAAGTCAGCCCCAACACAGAGTAGTGGATCTATATCCGGGGCAGGCAAAAGTGAGATCCATAAAGGGCAAAGTAGGAGGTATGTCACCTCAAAGATGGAGCTGATAGATTTACTCATACCTTTAGAAATCTTGAAGTGATTTAATTTGGTAGTTTGATGATAAATAATCATAAACACATTGAAAACTGCTAAGAAAGCAGCCAAGTTGAGAACAGGAGAACAAAATGTTGAACAAGAAAGGAAAAGTATGGGAAGAATGACTTGGATCACTTCTGAAAAAGATTTACATTGTAATAATGACAGAACATTGATGTTTATCTACCAAAATTAGGATACCACTATTGGAAAAGTGGTAATACAGGAAATGTGTAGGTATGTACAAGGACCTTTGTGTGCTATCTCTGTGTGTGCAAATGTATATGTGCACATATGGATCTATTGAAGACAGAAGAACACTCTTCCCATCAAGAATGTCCACAACTAAGAAAACAGGAAACAGTAGGTTGAGTATAATGACATGACACCACATTATGCATCTTATAGGAAAATCTTTATGTTAAAGTGTTCATATTTGCTCTTTCTCAAATTTGAGACATTTTAAACAGCTATTAGAGAAATAATAGCATCTTCTTTTCTAAGAATAACTTTGAATTGAAAGTAAATTTTGTTGTTTGTTCATCAGTCTTGATATTTAAGAGTTCATCTTTAATAACCATGTATTTGCTTCAGGTGAGCACTGTTTTGAATGGCCTACTAGATCAGAGCTTCAGGGAACGAGGCACTCCGAAATACCAAGGACTGAAACTTGTAGTGGCAATTCTGCAAAATTGGAAGAAGTGTAATTCTTGGTGGGCCAAAGGTTCTACTCCTGAATGTAAAACAGCAGTGCTGACTTTACTGGCAAAAATTTTGCAGGTATTTTGAGAGACTTTAAAAATGCAGTCATGATGGTCGTTTTGCACTATGTAACTTGTGTCTTTAGAAATTTGGTGGTCATTTTTTCAAAAGCTCATTAGTTTAATAAGAATTATTTTAATTGGATAACTGCTGATTTCTTTATATCGTCTACTTCTTCTCGTTTCCTTTTATACCATTATCACTTATACTCATTATACTTTATCTTTTTAGTGTACTTTTATATGCATTATTTTAACAGATAATTTGACAATATTTCAGAACAAGAATTGTTGAAACCCAACAAGAACAAGAATTGTTGAAATATTGTTGAAACCTAAACTGTGTTTAGTTCATATCTGAAATTTAGAAATTTTTAAAATGTGTTAAAGGAAATTAGAGGCCTAATGTATAGAGAAATATATCATATTTTTATTTTCCCTTCTTTAGATTGATTCATCTGTATCTTTTAATACAAATCATAGCACATTCCCTGAAGTATTTGCAACATATGTTAGTCTTCTTGCTGATACAGAGTTGGGTCTACATTTAAAGGTAAGTGATTAAAAAAGATTTTTTTCAGGTTATATTCTCCATTGCTTTCCTAGTTAGTGTTTTTGCATATTTATGATGTATTTATTTTTACTATGGAAAATTTCAAACATATACAAAAGCAGAAAGATTAGCACAATAAATTCCCATGTACCTGCCACCCAGCCTCAAAAGCCATTGTTTATAGACATATTTATTTCAACTATACAGTCACTCCCACTCTTCAGCTTGAAAGAAACTTCAGGTATCATCTTTTTTTTTTTTTTAAGATTTTATTTTATTTATACATACAAGCTGGGGTACAGGCCAGAGGCGTGGGGCGGTGCAAGGGTTCACCAGAGACAGAGTGGGGAGCAGAACAGGCAGATCAGAAGTACACTGCTGAGGGGAGCAGCGGGTGAGGCAGGGAGAGATCTGCCGCACCATGTGGGATTCTCCCCAGCCAGGTGTCGAACTCGCCTCGCCGCTGCCGACAGCTCCACAGCGCAGCGCTCAACCGCTGCGCCACCAGGGAAGCCCTTCAGGTATCATCTTATCTGATCTGCACATACTTCAGTATATCTCTCCAAATGATAAGTATAATGACAATGAGACTACCATACTTAAGAAGTAGCATTTGTCTTTGCATATGCATTGGGTTGGGTTTTTGAGAATTGCTGTATTCTTGGTTAATATAATTTTAACTAGTATTCATTTTTCTGTTAATAATAAAAAATATCTTGGGCCTACCTAGTGGCGCAATGGATTAAGTTACAGCAATGACACTATCCAGAGCCTCTGCAGCACAAATTCCATTCCCGGCCAGGGAGCTTCCTATATGGTGCAGCAGACCTCTCCTGTCTCACCTGATGCTCCTCTCAGCAGTGTATTTCAGTTGATTTTTCTGTTCTGCTCCCCACTCTGTCTCTGGTGAATCCTCTCACCCTCCCCCCCCCCACACACCTCTGGCCTACACCCCAGCTTGTATGCAAAAATAAATAAATATTTAAAAAAATATATAAAATATCTTGTTAATTTTTATGGTCAAGAACTTAATGAATTTAAATATGCAAATAAGTAGAATTCTGTAGCAATTAAATTTCACATTTTTCTAAATGTGGTCTTAATGAAAACTGCCTTTTTACTTGAAAATGAGGATATTTCTTTGGAATTTTTCTCCTCTGTGAGATTAATCAAGTTTCTCATTTCTCACTGTGAAGGAGTCTGGGAACTTATCTTCCACACAGTGAGGGTAGGAAATATGCCTAATTCCTTTGAAGCTCACTATGAAGTTATGAGTTCATTCTGTAAGGGATATTTGTAAATAACTCCATTACTTATTCAAGTTGTTCTTTCTACACAAAACTTATCTGGAATATTTCTATTAGATTCTTTATTAGTACAGGGAGAAAATACAAAAAGAATCATCATACAATGTTCCATTTCTTTACATGTATGTAGCCCTGAACTGGGCCACTGACATCGACAGTAGAAGCTGAGGTGCATCATTGATTCAGATTGGTTTTTGATGAAGGTGTTCTGAAAATTCACTCATTGAATGCATATAGTGCTTTATTTGTAGTCTTTAGAAAGTAGTGATTCTGTTTAATCTGTAGCTTTTCTATAAGCCCCAACAAGTTTTAGTCCATTTGTCCGCATTGCTTTGTAGGGGCAGGCTATAATTCTTCTTCCATTCTTCACTAATCTTACTGGAGACAGTCTGGAGGAGCTTAGGCGTGTTCTTGAGAAGCTCATCATTTCTAATTTTCCTATGACGTCTGAAGAATTTCCCCCTGGAACTCTGCGGTACAATAATTATGTGGACTGTATGAAAAAGGTTAGTTTTTAATAGTACCAAGTAAAATTAAAACTGTTTCTCAGTTACAATTTTTGATGAAAAGGAGTGAACTATTCAGAGTGAGATAAGTGTTCTGACTCCAAGAATTCCATTTAATTCATTTTGATAGCTGATGCATATGGAAGCATATGCATATCTGAATCCTTTGAAATTAGTTTTTCCCTATTCTTAAATTGTGATATATTTAGTGCACATTGTACAAATTTTAAATAATACCCCCAAAATTAAGAATAGAAATATTACCAATATGGTATAGTTTCTAAAAATTTATTTGAGTAATGGTTGAGAAACGTTTAATCATTACCACTACCTATTTTATTTAATATCCAATTGAAGGACCTATAAATACAAGTGGCATAAACGAAGTGGTACATCTCTCCTGTATGGTTATGGATTGCCAAACCAGGTAGCTCTGCAGTCAACAGGGAGCCAGTCTCTCTTTACCTTTTTGTCATCTTCCCTAAATAACTTCTGTTTTGTCCTGTATGACTACTGCAGCTTCTGCAGTTGTATTCCCTTCTAGCCAGCAAGAGGGAGGAAAGGGCAGTAGAGAACACATCCGTTTAAGGACGTAATCCCAAAACTTAGACATAGCAGTTTTGCTCCTGTCCCATTTTTTTCCCCACATACATTTAAAAGCAAGGCTATGAATGTTCTTATTTTGTACAACCACATTCTTACCTAAAATTCAGGGATTCAACCACCAAAAAAAAAAAAAAAGAGAGAATGATCATTGGAGGGTGGGTAGTAGTCTACCATTTTCTTGATGTACTGAGCCCTGCGCTAATGTCTGAACACTCAACAATAATGCAGATGTTGAAAAAGATGATTAAAACACCGTAATAAATGTTAGGATATGGGCGTGGCAGATTATATTTCCCAAAAATGACTGTACCAGTATTTCCCATCTCACATAGTCTTCTTCTAGTATGACTTTTCCTGTAGGAGAAAGTCTGACTTTCCTCCTATTGGGCGTGGGTTGGCCTGAAAGAAAAATGCAGTAGAAGTGATGCTGCGTGACTGCCAAGATTAGTCATAAAAGGTATTATAGCTTCCAAATGACTTTATTTCCTAGTTCTCTTGTCCGTGGTACCTAGTCACCAAAGTGCAAGGAAAGTAAGCAACCACACAGAAGGGCCAGTTTACAAACACCACCCATCTACACAGATTCTCTCCTCCTTTTCATTTTATATATATATATATATATATTCCACAAACGTACAAATAATTTGGAAGAATATTGAAATAAGCATTTGTATAACCATCACCTTTTATCATCTGTAAATATTTGTGTGTTTGTGTTTTGGTAGAAACACATGCAAGTTAGTTTCAGGCATCATGATATTTCACACCTAACTTATTTCAGCATACATGTCCTAAAAGTCAAGCATTATACTCTTAACATATCTAAGAAAATGAAGTCTTAAAACATTGTGTGGTCTTGGCCACATACACATTTCTCCAAATGTCCCCATGTTTACTTGATTAATTTTTTTTACCAAAATAGGATCTAATCAACAGCGGCATCAAAATGTCATGTCTTCAATCTGAAATTAGTTTACCACTGTTCCTTTTTTTCCCATAACATTAATTTTTTTAATAAACCAGAATACTTCTCTTAGATGTTGTACTCTATTAGTCTGATTATTCCCTGATATGTTTTTTGACTTTTCCCTCATCCTCCATGTTTCCTCTGAACTGCAAAATTAAGCTTAAAGCTTTCTCATGAGATTCAGGCTAATGTGTTGGGTAATATAAGGATTAAACAGCATTACTATGCCACTGTTGGGGGCCTTCAGCCAGGTGGCCTGGTTAAGGCGGTGACTGCCTCATTTCTATTGAATAGTGCATAGTGCAATTTTTTTGTAATTAGCAAGTAACTGATGGAGTGACAGCATCATGTTGGCATCATGTCTGTATTCTGTTCCCCAACAATCTGTCACCTAATGGTTATTGCATCCACAAGATTCTGTTGTAAGTAGGTCTTTAGTATTTTCTCCTGATGTGAATGCATCAGTGTAAATGTATACAAAAAGAAAAAAAAAAACATTTACAGAAAGCTTCAAACTTAAGAAAGACGTAAACCAATAAGAAAAAGAAACTTGTAGGAAATGGAATCAACAAAGGGAGTTAAAAGCTCACCAGAAAAACTGTGTATCAAAGCTTCAGTGATGAGAGAAAAAATAAGGGCTTTTGGAAATTAAATATGTGAAAGAAAAAAGCACCACCAGCACCACATCATAAACCAGAAGGTAAAATTGAGGCTATCTACTAAAAAGTAGAACAAACAGACATCAAGATAGAAAATGGGAGAATGAGAGCATTAAATAAATGAGCAGCCTAGAACATCTGTTCTGCAATGGAGATGAGGTGCAGAGGGCACATGTCTCCAGAATGAAAGGGCCAGTAGGGCACCTGGAATGTGAAGGATAAAAGACCTCAGTAAAGGCACATCATCATGGAATTTCAAAACCTGAGAGAAAAGGAACATTTCAGAAGCTGTTAGAGGAGGGGAAAATATCTGCAACATATTAAAAGAATCAACACTCAAATATCTGAAATTTTCTGTAGTGTAAACCCTGATGGTTGACGTTTCTTTTTGTAATGCTAGTTCTTGACTTAAGCTTTGACTTTGAGGCATTCTCCCCCAAGAAGGCTCACTCTAATAAACACACTGCCAACCACTGGGTCAGATAAAGTGCCAGGCTGCCTCCTCTCACTGAGGCATCTTTGTTTTGTAGATTCTGGTTATTTTAGTTCACTTAACCATTTGGAGCCAAGTACGGGTTTTTTTTCTTCCATCTTCTTTTCTTTTTCAGCATGTTAACTTCCTGCTCTTACTTTTTATTTGTAACTCTTTATTGTTAAATTAACAATTAACAGTGAACCTATAAAACCTTAGATCCTCACGCTGAACATCAATAAAAGCAGAATCCCAGGCCTATAAATTTGCTTGTTTATGAATGCTCTCCACTCACACTCACCCTCCCTCTCTCCCCAACCCCCCATTGCTCTCTCCCACCCTCAGCCCCAAGTGTACTGTAAATTCTAGGTCTTATAATAACAACCTCCATTTTTTTCAAAGTTTCTCTATGGTTATTGTTGAAGAGCATCTTGCAATCAGAAGAACTGGTAATTTTCTCTTTATTTTTCTTTTTATCACAATTGTTAAGAATAAGATAGAATAAAGAATAAAATTAAAGTTACTATGATTATTGTTGTGTATTTTTTTCTAGTTTCTGGATGCATTGGAATTATCTCAGAGTCCTGTGTTATTGCAGTTGATGACAGACATTCTTTGTCGGGAACAACAACATGTTATGGAAAAATTATTTCAATCCACTTTCAGAAAGATTGCCAGAAAGTAAGTCACTCTACTCTGGGATTCTAAAAATTGTATACATTTTTTTTTTCTGTGGGAAATTATCTTCTCTGTATCAAAGGAGTTGAGTGGCAGTTGCACTCAACTCTTAAAAATATTTTTTTTCCTTTGAAGTTAAAAAACCCTTTTATTATGAATGTTTTAAACATACTCAGAACTAAGGCTATAAATGAGCCTGCAGATTGAATAGGTACCAGCATTTCCCAACTTCATCAACTCATTTAGCCTTTTTGCTCTTGCTGTTAGTAATTGTAATCAAAAGCAAATACTTGACACCATGTCCTTTTACCTCTACTTCCAAATATATATCTGAAATACTGTATTTTTTTAGCTATGGTATCATTATTAACTACAAAATAGTAGTTCCACATTCAGATTTCACCAGTAATATTAAATGCTCAGATTTCTCCATTAGACCATTGGATTATTTTATTTATTTGTTTTTTAATTTATATTTTTTACATTGTCATTGGATTATTTTAATTCTGATGTAAACCTAAGTCCTCACATTGCAATTCTCTGGTTAAGTGTGTCTTCATCTAAAATAGTCTCCATGGGCCTCCCTGGTGGCGCAGCGGTTAAGTGCTGCACTGTGGAGCTGTCAGCAGCGTCAACGCAAGTTCGACGCCCGGCCAGGGAGAATCCCACATGGCGCGGCAGACCTCTCCTGCCTTGCCGGCTGCTCCCCTCAGCAGTGTATTTCTGATCTGCCTGTTCTGCTCCCCACTCTGTCTCTGGTGAACCCTCTCGCCGCCCACGCCTCTGGCCTGTACCCCAGCTTGTATGTATAAATAAAAAATAAATCTTTAAAAAAAAAATAAAATAAAATAGTCTCCTCACCTTTATATTTTCTTATGTTGTTGAATCCTGGGCAGTTGTCCTATATAAAGTCTTACATTTTGGATTTATCTGATTTATTACCTCTTCTTTTCATTTACCTCACTCCTCTAACCCCTTTGCTTTCTGTACATGTAAAATTAAGTATGAAAGCTCGTCTAGTTTCAGGTTCAGGTGTTGCCACAATTACTTAATGGTGGATGCTTTATACTATTGTGTTTATACGTAGAGTCTGATGGTCCTAGTTTACTGATGCTAAGCTTGAACAACCATCTTCCCTATAGCCTTTTCCTAATAGTTTTAACATCCTCTTGTGACTGTACCCCTAAATCATTATTTGTTTCATACTGAATTACAAATGTTCATTTTAAAAATTCTTTTACTCCTTTTAAATTTGTTAGCTAGAAATATACTATATCAAGGAATTTGCTCACATTACTAGGGCTGTTTTGTTACCTAAAGTACAATTTTAGAATTTCAGTAAAATATGGTAGAAAAGATGGGACAAATTTGATTATTGATTTTTTAAAATGTTTTTTGAGGAGTGTTGGTTTATAACACAGCATATGCTTTAGGAGTATAGGTTCATTCACATCTCTACAAATATATAACCATATCACCCCCACCATCAAAGCATCAGTAATTTTCCACCATGGTCCACTGGGCCTCCTCCTCAATCTGCTGCTGTCTCTTTTGCTGCCTTTAGTAGCCTCAATTCTGCGGTCAGATTTCTAGGGTTTGTTTTAGTTTGTCTATTCATTATCTTTATTTCCTTAAATTCCACATGTGTGAAATCATCTGGTATTTGTATTTCTTCTTCTGGCTTATTTTGCTTAGCACAATCCCCTCCAGTTCCATTCACATTGTCATAAATGCCAAGTTTCATTTTTTTCCTAGCTGAGTAGTAGTCCATTGTGTATATATAGCACATCTTTATCCGTTCATTTGTCATTGGGCACATAGGTTAATTATTGATTTTTTAAAAAAGATTTATTTATGCATGCAAGAGCTAGGGTGTAGGCCACAGGTGTGGGAGGGGGTAGGTGAGAGGATTTACCGGAGAGAGTGGGAAGCAGAACAGGCAGATCCACTGAAATACACTGCTGAGGGGAGCAGTGGGTGAGACAGGAGAGGTCTGCTGTGCCATGTGGGTTAGCTCCTTGGCCGGGGTTCAAACTCATGCTGCAGTGGCTGTTGTTAACTTCATAATGCTGAAACTTAATCCCTTGCGCCACCAGGGAGGCCCTGATTATTGATTTTTAAAGTAAGTACTTGATACCATAGTTATAATTATGGCCAGTAAGTTTTAATTTAATTATTTTTTGGTTTTCATAAAGAAGAGTTTGAAAGATCCACTTAGTTCATTTAATTTTTATTTTTTTTATTGAGGTAACGTTGGTTTACCAAACTGTATGTGATTGAAAGTAATAAGATCACACCTCCTCAGATGTATGTCACTACACCACACTCACCATCAAGACATACTTAGCCCTCCACCATAGTCCATTTTGTTCCCTCCCCTTTTTGCTCCCCTCCCCCCACCTCTCTCCCCATATTGTTTTATAGTTTCCTTTGTATAGGTCCTTCGCTTCTTTTGTTAGGTTTATTCCCAGGTATTTGATTTTTTTGTTTCAATTGTAAAAGGGGTGGTATTCTTGCTTTCCTCTTCTTTGGATTAATTTTTGCATATATGAAGGCTACCGATTTTTGTATGTTGATTTTGTATCCCCATTCTTTACTAGACTGATTGATTATTTTGATTAGTTTCTCTGTGGATTAGAGTTCTCTATATAAATTATCATATCATCTGCGAATAGTGATAGCTTGGGTACTTCTTTCCCTATTTGGATTCCTTGTATGCCTTTCTCTTATCTTTTTTCTTTGGCTAGGACTTCCAGTATTATATTGAAAAGCAGTGGTGACAGTGGACATCCTTGTCTTGTTCCAGATTTCAGGGTAAAGGCTTTCAGCTTTTCCCCATTGAGAATGATATTGACTGTGGGTTTGTCATATATACCCTTTATCATGTTGATGTATGTTCCTTCTCTCCCTGTAGTTTCGAGGACTTTCATCATAAATGGATGTTGGACTTTGTCAAAAGCTTTCTCAGCATCTATTGATATGATCATATGATTTTTTGTTGTTGTTGTTGATGTGTTGGATTACATTAATTGATTTTCTGATGTTGAACCATCCTTGTGCCTCTGAAATAAATCCCACTTGGACATGTTGAATTATCTTTTTGATGCATTGTTGGATTCTGTTAGATAAAATTTTATTGAGGATTTTTGCATCAGTGTTCATTAGAGAGATTGGCCTGTAGTTTTCTTTTTTGTATTGTCCTTGTTCCATTTTGGTATTAGTGTAATGTTGGGTAACTAAAATATATTTGGTAGTAAATCCTTCCTTTTCAATTTTTTGAAAAAGCTTGTGTACGGTAGGTACTAGTTCATTTCTGAACGTTTGATAGAATTCATTTCTAAATCCATCTGTTCCTGGACTTTTGTTTTGGGGAGGGTTTTGATTACTGTTTCAATTTTACTGCTTGTAATTGGTCTGTTTAGGTGTTCTATTTCTTCTTGATCTAGCTTAGTATGTTTGTATAGCTCTTGGGATTTGTCCATTTCTTCTAGATTGTTGAATTTGTTTGCATATAACTCTTCATAGTAGTGTCTGATTATTCTTTTGATTTTGGCTGTGTCTGCTGTATTTTCTCCTTTTCATTTACGATCCTATTTATTTGTGCTTTTTCCCTTTTTTTCTTCGTGAGCCTGGCTAGAGGTTTGTCTATCTTGTTTATTTTTCAAAGAATCAGCTTTTGGTTTTGCTGATCTTTCGGATTGTTTCTTTTAACTTCTATTTCATTTATTTCTGCTTTGATTTTTATTATTTCCTTTCTTCTACTGACTTTTGGGTTCTTTTGTTGTTCTTTTTCTAGTTCTTTAAGATGGGATATTAGGTTGTTTCTTTGAGTTCTTTCTCGTTTTTTGATGTGAGCCTGTATTGCTATGTGTTTTCCTCTTATGACTGCTTTTGCTGTGTCTCATTCATTCTGGAGGGTTGTGTCCTCATTGTCACTCATCTGAAGATACTTTTTAATTCCTTCTTTGATCTCCTCACTGAGCCAGTGGTCTTTCAATGGTGTGGGTTTCAATCTCCATGAGGTAAGAGGGTTTATTGTTTTCTTTTTTGTGACTTAATTCCAGTTTGATGCTTTCATGTTCAGAGAGGATGGTTGGTTTGATTTTGTTCTTGGTATATCTGTTGATGTTTGTCTTGTGTACCAGTATGTGATCTATCCTAGAGAATGATCCATGTGCACTTGAGGAGAATGTGTAATCATATTTTTTGGGGTGCAGTGTCCTATATATGCCTGTTAAACCTATGAGGTCTATGTCTTTATTTAGGGCTTTGGTGTCCTTGTTTATTTTTTGTCTCTTTGATTTGTCCATTGGTGAGAGTGGTGTGTTGAAGTCTCCTACTATAGATGTATTTTCTCTAATGTCTGTTTTCAGATGTGTTAAATAGTTGTCTGATATATTTTGGTGCTTCTTCATTTGGTGAGTATATGTTGATGAGTGTTATGTCTTCTTGATAAATTGTTACTTTAATCAAAATGTAATGACCCTCTATGTCTCTTTTTACTACTTTAAGTTTGAAGTCTATTTTATCTGATATAAGTATAGCTGTTCCTGCCTTCTTTTTTGGCCCGTTTGCTGTAGAATTGTTGTCCAACCTTTTATTTTCAATCTGTGTGTATATTTTATAGTTAGTTGTGTTTCATGTAGGCAGTAAAAGGTTGGATTCTGGTTTTTTTTTTTTTTTTATCCAGTCTGCTACTCTGTGTCTTTTTATTGATGAGTTTAATCCATTTACATTCAGAGTGAAATTGATACACTGATGTCTGTATTAGTCATTTTCTTGGACTTTTTGTGATTTTATTCCTTACCTATTTCTGTTCTTTCTATTCATTTTTCTGTTGGTTTTGACTTAGGGTTTCTTTTAGTATTTTTTCGAGTGGGTGTTTAGTAGTGGTGAATTTCTGAAAATTTTGTTTGTCTGAAAATGTTTTTATTTTTCCCTCATAGAGGAAGGAGCTTTATGGGATAAAATATTCTTGGTTGGAATTTGTTGGTTTGGAGTTTTTTAAATGTGTCGGTCCATTCTCTTTTAGCCCATAGTATTTCCTCAGAGAAGTCTGATGTCATCCTGATTGGTTTTCCTTTATAGGTAATCTGTTTCTTCACCCTTATCATTTTCATTTTTTTCCCCTTGTCTTGAACCTTTGGAAGCTTTACTGTTATGTGCCTCGTTGTACTTTTCCTTTTGTTATGGTAATTTGGTGTCCTTCTAGCTTCCTGTATATCCATTTTCATTTCCTTCTTCATGTTCGGGACGTTCTCTTCAATTATCTCCTTGAGTAGTTTCTCAGTTCCTTGTTCTCTCTCCTCACCTCTGGGACTCCTATGACTCTTATATTTGCTTTCCCCATGTTGTCTGATAATTCTCCAAGTGTTTCTTCATTCTTTTTTCTTTATACTTCTCCTTCCTTTTCTTTTTTTGTTCTTTTTATGTCTGTATCTTTGAGAGTACTGATTCGTTCTTCCATTTCTTCTGTTCTGTCTTCATGGCTTTTCCCAGAATTCTTGAGCTCTTCCGCTAATATCTGGATATCATCCAGTTCCTTCATTTTCTTTTTAAGTTCATTAATTGTGTTCTTGTCTCTTTCTGCATTTTCTCTCTTTAATTGTCTTCATTATGGCTTTTTAAAAGTCTTTGTCTGTGAGGTGGAAATATTCTTCCATATCCATATTATCAGGTTCTGGAGGTTGGCTTTCCTTCTGTGGCCTAGTATTCCCAGAAAACCCTGCTTGATTATTTGCAGTTTTTTTCCTTCCTGTTGTCAGCCTTCAGCTTTGCTCTGTTCATTGTGTGCCTGTGCCGCTCTTGTTGGTGGGCATGACTTCGGTTTCACTTGCTGAGTTGTGGTTGTGTCTGTCTACTGTCCGAGCTGCTGTGGCTGGGTACTGTCCAGGTACTCTTCTGTAATGGAAGATGTTGACCTGAGTTATGCTTTGCAGCAGAAGCTCCTGCTTTTCAGTCCTGCTTGCAAGGAGTGGTGTCCAGTGTCTCAGCCTGTTGTAGTTTAGTGTCTCATGTGGCAACTTGCCCCTCCAGACACACTCTTGTCCTAGTCCACTGGGAGGTACCTGCTGGGATGGTGGCATATTTCTCTCTTGAACTTCTAGGTCCCTCTAGGTGTGTCTCAGACGTGTTCCAGAATTAAAGGAAAATTGGTAGAGAGGGAAGGAATATGGGGAGAGAGGGGGGTGTTACGGAGATTTTGAAGGTAAGAGAAGCAAGAAGGGGCTATGTAGGGGGGGGAAGAAAAGGGAGATGGAGTAGGAGGGAATGTAACGGAGGGAGAAAAGAAAGTAGTGGTGGTGATGTTGACGGAGAGAAAGAAGAAAACTAGGGGAATTAGGAAACAGGTAGTAGAGAGGGAGATATAGTAGATAGCCAATTGGTCAATAAACAAATATACGCACTAACAGATAGGGGGAGAATTACTTGTCAGGACTCTGGTGGTCAACAGTGAGATATTGGTTGTAGCTTTAGTTTAGGGAACCTTCCCCTGGAGATTAGTTTAATACAAAACAAAGCATATCAAAGCAAAGCAAAACAACCAACAACAACAACAAAAGCAAAAAAACCCCACAAAATAAACAAACAAAAAAAAGACTAATAGACAAACATACAAAAAAGTTAAAAAAAAAAAAAACATTAACACACAAACTCCCACCCACCTACACACACACACGGAGGAAAAAATGATGCACTATGAAATGCAGGTATGATTTAAGGAGGAAGGCACTCTTTCAAGGCCCTGGAGGTAGTTGTGCGAGTGAATATAGTTCTTTAGTCTTTTGTCCCTGAGGTCTTGGGGTTTCCAGAGGCCCCTTCTGCATTGGTAAATGCTCAAGAAGCCCCCTGGCTGGGAGTCGCCACCAGACTTAGCCTCCCAAGGCCTCCTGAGTGTTGTCTTCCTGCTATATTGTCCCCTTTATCATAATATCATCATTATATGTCTCTTTTACCTTTTTTAGTTTGAAGTTTGTTTTATCTGCTATAAGTATAGCTGCCCCTCCCTTCTTTTTTGGTCCATTTGCTTCTAGGATTGTTTTCCAGCCTTTTACTTTCAATCTATGTTTATCTTTTGCAGTTAAATAAATGTGTTTCCTGTAGACAGCAGAAGGTTGGATTCTGTTTTTTAATCCAATCTGCTACTCTGTGTTTTTTTATTGGTGAGTTTAGTCCATTTACATTTAGAGTTAATACTGATATTTTGGTATCCATATTTGCCATTTTGTTTCCCTTTTTGTGATTCTGTTACTTACTTTATGCTGTATTACCTGGTCATTCCTCTGTTGGTTTTGGCTTTAGGGCTGCTTCTAGTATTTTTTGGAGTGGGAGTTTTATAGTAGTGAATTTCTGAAGTTTCTGTTTGTCTGAGAATGTTCTTATTTTTTTTTTCATAGTGGAAGGACAGCTTTGGTATAGTGTCAAAATGAATATTGCAAAAGCCCATGTTACTCATGCTCTGCAACCTTAAAACATTGTGACTAAATTACCTTCTGATCACTTATCTTTTTGCCCTTGTTCCTATATAACTTCAGAACATTAAAACTGTAGAGCTGGAAGTGATTCTGATGGGTAAGGAAACTAATCTGTATTCTTAATTTTTAGCTTTATAGACAGTACCTTACAGGTGACCATTCAAATATAGTGTTTCCCAGATGACAAAATGAAGGGCCAGATGGATGTTTTTCTGTATAGGAAATAGAAATGATAGCTCATTATTTCCTAGTATCTAGAAATGAGCATTATTAATTCATAATTCTGGAAATATGATCATCTGTAGACCTAAGATTCTTTCAGAATCTTCCAGATGTTCACTAACCAAGGTGAGATTTAAAAAAATATATTTATTTTTATTTTTATTTATGTATGCTGGGGGTGGGGGGACTGTGATAGGATTCACCAGAGACAAACTGGGGAGCATAACAAGAGGATTGGCAGAAATATACTGCTGAGGGGAGCAGTGAGTGAGACAGGAGAGGTCTGTTGCACCATGTGGGTTAGCTCCCTGGTCAGGGATCGAACTCTTGCTACAGATAGCTTGGTAGTACTGAGACTTAACCTCTTGCACCACCAGGGAGGCCCTGAGATTTTAAAGCAGGTAAAAAACTAACCAGAGACACTTTGCAGGGGAGGGGGAGGAACACGAGGGGCTATGGTGATGGTGAACGTGTGAACTAGTGATGGGAATTTTATGGGGACAACACCTGAAAGGAGAAAGTATGCATTGTACAAAAAAGAATGATGTAAGATATATAGCTATATATAAAGTTCAATGTTTTGCATATGCTATGAACCACTGTATTGTACATTCTTTGTCAGGAAAAGTTAATTAAAAAATAGATAGTTCCATTAAAAAAAATAAAGTAAGTAAAAAGTTCTTCCTAATGCCCAAGTTTAGGATTTAGAGATTTCTGGGGATGAGTAAAATAATATGGCTCATATTCAAATGAATTTCATGTTTTTTTATAGTTGCACTCTAAAGTTATTTTTCGAATCATTATCATTGGTGCTTATGTTGCTTCTTTTATGATAGCACTTATAAAATATTTGTTCAAATAATGAAGGCTCATATTTCCTTTTTTTTCTTAGGGGTTCATGTGCAATGCAATTAGACCTTCTGGAAAGTGTGTACAGAATGTTCAGGAGGAATGACCTACTTTCAAATATCACGCGCCAAGCATTTGTAGATCGTTGTCTTCTCACTCTGTTGTGGCACTGTAGCCTGAATGCGTTGAGAGAATTTTTCAGCAAAATTGTGGTGAATGCCATTGATGAGTTGAAGTCCAGATTTTTAAAGGTATTGTACATCTATTATTAAATTAAATATTAATAAGAATTGACAGGTCTTGACCAATGAGAAACTATCATGTGTTTAGTTAAGTTCTCTCTATTGCTGACAGAAGATTGTCTCTACATTTTATAACAGCCTATGATTACATGGCTGTTTGCATTTGTTTCCTGGGGCTGCTATAATGAATTAGCAAAATTATGCCTTTGAACAACATACATTTATTCTCATACGATTCTAGAGGCCATAAATGAGAAATCAGTTTTATTGGACTGAAATTAAGGTATTGCCAGAGCCACCCATGTTCTACAGGCTTTAGGAGAAAATCCATTCCTTGCCTTCCAGCTTATGGCTGCATCACTCTGACCTCTGATTCTGTGGTAACATTGCCTCCTCCTCTTCTGTCTACTCCAGTAAGCTTATGGCTCACTTGAATAATCTACCCATCCCAGGATCCTTAACTTGATGTTATCTGTATAGGATTTTTGTCATAAAATACCAAGGGTTAGAACATAGATATCTTTTAGATAGTATTATTTAGCCTATTACTGCCCTTCAGTATTTTCACTTGCAAAATACATTTATCCCATTTCAGCATGCCCCAAAGCCTAAACTGATTACAGCACCAACTTTTAAGTCCAAATCCTTACCTAAGTATCAACAGTTCAGAAGTTCCAGATCTTTTCATTTAAATTAGTTGTGGATGGAATTCTGGTATTTTCGTCTTGGAGCAAAATTCTCTCCATTTATGGATCTGTGAAACTAGAAAAATTACCTGCTTCCAAAATGTAGGTGTGAGACACGTATAGGATGGCAAAAAAAGATATTCCTATTTCAAAACAGGAAAAGAAAGAAGTTAGTATTCCAAAGCAATTTCAAAATCCAACCAGGCAAATTCCATTAAGTTTTGATGCCTGAGAATTTATCTAGCTATTCTATCTTCTGTACCCAAGACTACTGTAGGAGTAATTTTTCTTTTTTCTTGAAGGGTAGCATGTGTTTTCAATTGAGTAATTTTATCAGTCTTTTTGTGCCTATAGAGTTTTACAAAGGTTTTATTTTTATTTCATTTTGTCTCTGTCCCTTTTGGTGAAAGCTGGTAGTGTTTCTTCTGGTATAACATTCTCAAATGTTATGACTTGCCTATGTATGTCTTGGAGATCTACTCCATTAAATCAGCGTCTGCCACAAATCTTTTCAGGATAATTTCATCTCTATTTCTAATTTCTGCTGAAATGTTTAAGGGCATCCATGAGTCACATGCTTAATTTCTTCAGGTCTAGTTAAACATTGTCCAGCTACACCCTTGATCTCTCCAGAGCACACTTTCCTAATAGTGAATCTCCTATGTTAGCATCTTTTACAATTTGGAGAGGCTGTCAATTTCCCCAGTCATCAAGTTCCTGGTTCCTGGTTCCTGGTTCCTGGTTGCTTAACAGTTCTTAAGTTCAGTATATCCCTTGCACCTCACATTTTGCTATAAGCAGCAAAGAAGTAACCAGGCAGTATCTCAACATATTTGCTTGGAAATCTTATTTTGGCTCATTTTTCAAGCACATAGTTTATATGTTCTGCTTTCCACACAGCTAACTGTAGGACACAATTCCACTAAGTTTTCTGCCTCTATATAACTAGGATCCCCATTCCTCCAGTTTCCAAAAATATGTTCCTTACTTCCTTCTGAGAATTCTCTGGCAACTACTTTATTTTTCAAAAAAAATTATTTTATTTATTTATGTATACAAGAACTGGGGTGTGTGCCAGAAGTGTGGGGGGATGAGAGGATTCACCAGAGACAGAGTGGGGAGCAGGACAGGCAGATCGACTGAAGTACAATGCTGAAGGGTGCAGCGGGTGAGGCAGAAGAGGTCTGCTGCGCCATGTGAGTAGCTCCCTGGCCAGGGGTGCTGCAGTGGCTGCTGATAGCTTCCTAGTGCTGAGACTTAACCCCTTTTGCCACCAGGCGGGCCCCTCTGGCAACTATTTTAAAATCCATATTTATACTAAAATATGTTTATGATCATGGAGAGATATACTTCAAGACCATTGTTTTTTTCTCTCATTTTCTCACTTCCTTTTAAGCCCTCACCAGCACGGCCTTTAATGTTGATATTTCTCCAAGTAAATGCAAGCCTTTCTGTCATCCATTGCAAATATCTCTCAATCTCCTTCCATTATTGAATTTCAAAGCCATTTCATAATTTTGGCATTTGTTACAGCAGCCCACAGTTCTTAATACCAAAATGTGTATTAGTTTTCTGTATCTGATGTAACAAATTGCCATAAGTTTGGAGGCTTAAAGCAACAGAAATTTATTCTCTCACAAATTTGGAGACTAGAAATACAAAATCAGTTTTGATGGGCTGAAATTAAAGTCTTGCCAGTGCCGTACTCGCCTCACCATCTCTAAGCATTCATTTCTCTCGTCTTTCAGCTTCTGGTGACTGATGGCATTTCCATAACTTGTGGTTGTATCACTTTATTCTTTACTTCTGTCATCACATTGCCTTTTCCTATCTATCAAATCTCCTTCTGTATTCCTTTTATAAAAAGGTTGCATGTGCTTTCATTTAGGGCCTAAATGAATAATCTTGAATTGTCTCTCCATCTTAAGATCCTTAGCTTAATTACATATGCAAAATCCTTTTTTGCCTTATGAGGATACATTCACATGTTCCAGGGATTGGAATATAGATATATTTGGAGGGTTGGGGACACAGGAGACACTCAGCCTCCCACAGAATGATGTTCAGAAATATAATAAATACTTAATTGTAACACTGTAGGTTTTAAAAAATTTTTATTTTCATTTTTGGGGTTAATTTTTTGCTCTTTCATTTGTGTATAGCAAATGGAACATTGCTAATGTAGACTTCAGTATAGTCGAAAATTTGTTTTTTTAATATATTGATTTTCATCTGTTATTTTCATTACTTCAAGGAGATTTATGCAAAAATCATGTTTCATACTTTTAACTCCTTATTTGGACATCAGGTGTTATTTTCTGGATACATCAGTAGTTAGATCCACATTCTAGACCCTGGACAACTGGGCTATCTCTTATTAAAGTGATTTGGCAACTATGTTAAGAATATTTTCTATGAAGGTCATTGAATATTAAATTTGCTATCATCAATAAAATATTTTCCTATTTGATAAGACCAAAGACAATCATTTGTACTTTTTCTTAGCTAAATGAATCTACCTTTGATACTCAAATTACCAAGAAGATGGGCTATTATAAGATTCTAGAGGTGATATATTCTCGTCTTCCAAAAGATGAAGTTCACTCTAAGGAATCTAAAATTAATCAAGTTTTCCATGGCTCAAGTGTTACAGAAGGAAGTGAACTTACAAAGATACTTATTAAGTAAGTTTTTTGGTTAATTTGGTATTTAACTTGTTAAAATTTTGATGCTTATATTTTATGCATGTTTTATATTTTATGCATGTATAAAATGTGAATGTTTAAATACTGAATTTTTCTTTTTTCTTTTTTTCTTATCTACAAATTACTTAGATGAACTTTAATTAGCATGTTATTGGGTCATTTTTTATCTTATAGTTATCTTTTATAAAGAATAAAATTCTTTTTTCTTTCACTGTTTTTCTACCATTTTCCCTCACATTTGCTTGATACATTTTTAGTGGTATGATTTATAGTAAGAAGGGGTTAGAGTAGTTAGCTTTTTCTGACTCTCATTTGAAATTAAAGGAGTGTTAAATATTTTTAAGCAGATGTTTTATAAGACACAAGAGCATTAAATACATTTTCCCTAAAAATAGTCTTCTAATGAAGTTTTTTCATTAGAAGGATAGTAAATATCCTTCGATAGTACATATCAAATCCAGACATTGCAGTGTCTCATTTTGCATCTCTAAAGCAAACTTACTACTTTCCCCTTACCCTAGTTCTTGTTTCACGTCGTCAGCGAATGGTCTCACTATCTAAATTATTCGCATAAACAAAAGACTTCAAGTCACATTTATTTTTTCTTCATTTCTCTTCATCTTCCATACACACCCTGTCAGTCACCAGCTTGGGCAGATTTTATCTCCTCAGTACTCCAGAAATCAGCGCCTTGTTTTGTTCCCCTCTTACAGCCTGCTGTGACCTATTACATTGATCCTCTGCACAGTTACTCTCTTTGCTCCCAAGCTTGTCTCTCTCAATTCTGTTTATACTATTGTCAGAATGATAGATAACACATCTGTAATAGAAATATGACCGTTTCACCTTCTTGCCTTCAAAGGAAACTCATCTTCCGTAGCAGTGTTTGCAAACCTTTCCTGTAAACTATTTTTGACTTTTATGGCCAGATGGGCTCTGTGGCAACTACTTCATGGTTGTGTTCTAAGAAAACTATATTGAATAACAAATGATCACTGGGGCATGGTTTGGTGACCCTGTTCTGCAGGGTGAAGCCAGGTGCTTCAGTATAGCAGGAAACCCTTCCAGTAGTATAACCTTCTCCACCTTTCACTACCTGCCACTGCTGCTTCCCACATCATCCTCTGAACACATCGTGCATTTTATACTTAATTATAAGGACTCCTTTCTGCTCGTGATGTGCAGACATTTTCCCTTTGGCTAACTTATAATTCAAAATTAAGCTCAGATATTTTCTCTTAAAACCTTTCGTGGCCGCTTAGCATGGGCTACTATCCACTATCTGTGCCCTTTCCTTCCATCCCTGTGAACTTACAGTGTTTTCATTGTTGCTGTTACGACCATGTGGTACAGTCTATAGATGCTGCTTCCCCTTTGAGCTGTGCATGCGTACAGTGACGTGCTCGCCTTCTATTCCTGTTGCCTAATACTGTGCTAAGCACAAATGCTCAGAGAAGACTGAAGATAATTGAGATTCTGTTATCTGGCATTGTTGGGTTGGAGTAATGATTTCCCTATTAGATTAATTAATTTTCAACCTGGATCCTCTGTGCAGACTGTGCTACGATGCTTTTACAGAGAACATGGCAGGTGAGACTCAGTTGCTGGAGAGGAGAAGACTTTACCATTGTGCTGCTTATAACTGTGCCATTTCTGTTATCTGCTGTGTCTTCAATGAATTAAAATTCTACCAAGGTTTTCTGTTTAGTGAAAAACCAGAAAAGGTAGGTCTAAACTCAGGGTTTAACTGTTGCTGTCATTGCGGTGTTTCAAAAGTTAGATTATATCAATTAAAGTTATAATTTGTACCTTACAATACTGAAGAGTTAGTTCTTTTTAGTTCTGCATATATTTATTTGAAACTAAAATGTTTCTCCTTGAAAAATAAACGGCATTAATTCTATAGTAGCATAAGAACTAATCATCTCTGCCATTCAGATATCTTTATGATTCTTTGGATTTACAGAACTTGTTTATTTTTGAAAATCTGATAGACCTGAAGCGCTGTTATACATTTCCTGTAGAAGTTGAGGTAAGTGAATTTTTTTCAGTGGTGTTTCTAAGTTAAAAATACCAGGTTCTTACAGAGAAAAACATATTATACCGAACATACTAAGTTTCTAATATTCAAGTCTACTTAGAACTACAAAAACTGGCAGTTTCATGTAGTTCAACTTGAGGTACAATCTCAAGTAAGTACAAAAAACTCATCATAACTCATTATTTCCATCTCTTCACTTGTAAAGGAAAGAAAATGCCAACAAAAGGAGCAGTTAGGGCATATCCTAAAAGTTATTTTCTGAGTAAATTTCTCTGTCAATGAAATTAAGATCCATCTGGATCCATCAATGACCCTGTGACCCTGTTTGGGTCATTTGGCAGCTTAATGAGGATGTGTAGGCAGACTTTACAGACACAGGTTTCCTCTGCTATCCAAAGCTTATGTTACTATTTGTTATGATTTGGTAGGTTATTTTTTGGAATCTGGGAATGCTCAACAATTTTTCCATGTAAGTTAATAGCATTCCCAGATGCCAAGAATAACCTACCAAATAAGAATGGTCTACTTTCAGGTAGCGAGAGAAACTGGTATTTGAAAAGCTCATTCTGGCAAATGTGATGAGCTTGATTTTTTTTTTTAAGATTTATTTATTTATGCATACAAGCTGGGGTACAGGCCAGAGGTGTGGGGTGGCAAGAGGGTTCACCAAAGACAGAGTAGGGAGCAGAACAGGCATATCAGAAATACACTGCTGAGGGGAGCAGCTGGCGAGGCAGGAGAGGTCTGCCGCATCATGTGGGATTCTCCCCAGCTGGACGTCGAACTGGCATCGCGCACTGTGGACAGCTCCACAGCGCAGCACTTAACCACTGCGCCACCAGGGAGGCCCTGTGATGAGCTTGATTTTAGCCAAACTTTGAGTTTGATGTGCCAGCCTCAGAAATTATTGTGAAGGTATGGCTGTTATTTTTTCATAGCCCATGGAAGTTGGGCGAAGTACAGAGCTTACATGGCATGGCCTGTAGCACAGAACTGAGGCCAAGTGCTTCATTCATATTCTCCTGCACAGTGGTGACCTGACCATGTGTTAGTGGGTCATGAGTCACATATGTGGTTGCTTCCTACCTTGTGCCCTTTTGGAACAAGACTGAAAACTTTTTTCTGGGCATGTATTCAAAAAACTAAAAACAGAAAAATAATAGTACTAGATTAATTAAGATTCAGACACTCAGAGTATGTTACTTCTAAGCTTTACAACAGCAATATGGTGCAATGATGCATCATAACTATACAGTTGAAGAAACTAAGGCTTACAGATCAAGTGCAAATTGGTAATCCAGGCCTGTAGTTGTAAGAGTTTGGTATACACTATGACAAGAGGTATGTGCCTCTGTGGGGATATGCAGGAAAAACTTTTTCTTATGGCTGCTTATCTTTGTGGATATTTTTGGATGCTTTTAAATTTTATTTAAGTTTTATGTAAAAATTAATATATATTTTTTGCCGGATTTCTACTGAAATAGTGACCATGTGGCCATGATCGTATAAAGTTTTATTTATACTTGTTATTGATTTAATATTTGTATTGCTATATCTCTGTGTCCCATCCCCCTGAGTCATCACTGGGCTTCACAGAGCCCTTCAATTAACCATTTTGAATGCATAGACCTTTTATATAACAGGGTTCTCTGTCCTGGTCAGGCTACTGCTATAATTAATTGGAAAGATGTCCTTTTCAAACTTGAAAACTTTTGAAAGTCAGTAGAGAAATTGTTTATTAGGCTCTCCAAAACAGAGAGGTAAATAGGCTTGCTCACTATACGATTCCTTTATTGTGATGCAGGCAAGCACCTATGTCTTTGAATAGTAAGCAGCAATAATTTGCTCTCATATGTGTTTTTTAAAAAGCCCCTCTAACTAGATTCATTTTTATTTCTGAGTGTACCTCACTTTAGTCTTCACCATGACCTGCTTTTCAGCGCTGCTAAAGTTGCTGCCCAAGCTTAGCTAACTTGATTCCTGGAATGCTTTAAATTGTGTTTGTTTTGCCGAATAGGTTCCTATGGAAAGAAAGAAAAAGTACATTGAAATTAGGAAAGAAGCCAGGGAAGCTGCAAATGGAGATCCAGGTAGGACATTTTCTAAATGATGAGATATTTTAATAGCTGGTATTTGTTATATGAGTAGAAAATATTTTAAATACTTCAAAACATAAAACTTGGAATTTTTACTTTAAAATGGTAAATGTGGTTGCATTTTGAAGGAAGGCAATTAGCTAAACTTTAACTATATATACAGATCTGAAAGTGACCAAAGGAGGCTCAAGTGTAGTACACTTTTGTTTTTAAAATGCAATGGCTTCATATTTGTATGTTAATTATGTTTGTAGATTATTTAGATATATTCAGAAATCTGTGTTAAAATAGAAGTCCCATACTGTCATCATCCTCTGTTCCAAATCTCCCATGAATGCCTAAGGATAGAGCTGCCCTTGACCTGACCAGAACTGCCCTGATACTTTGCTTCTAGCTCATGCCCCACTAGCAGCCCCTGCCCCTGCCAGTGCCTGTAGGGATCATTCTTTCCCCCAGGGTATTTGCATGTGATATTCCTGCCAGAACCTTGGCTCATGACATTTTGTTTAATGTCAACCCTTGAAGGAGGTTCATCTTGGCCTCCCTTTTAAAAATTAAGCCTTACTCCCTCCACATGTTTCTTGTTCCAGTTTTTTGCTTAATATTTCTTCTCAACTTTTATCATTTCTTGATTTGAGAATAAAATTTGGATCAGTTTTCTAAATTCCTTACATATTTTGGGTTAGTTACTTTTCAGTAGTGTTTCTTCCCACTTTTATATTAGACTTCATGGGAAAAATGTTGAATCATCAACATTTTAAACAAAAATTGGATCTGGTTTCACTTATTTTCTTCGTCCATGACAATAAGAAATAACTAAATAATGACAAAAGCAAAAAGAGGTGTTTCCCCCATTTCCTTTTTAAATTTAAGTAACAAATTGAGAATCACAGGATCGATGCAACCCTTAGTTAAAAGTATCCTTTAATTTTAATATCACTTAACTTACAGAAATACATTTCTTACTATGTATAAGTAAATGTATTTTCTTTTTCTTTTTATTTCAGATGGTCCTCATTACATATCTTCCCTGTCCTCTTTGGCAGACAGTAGTCTGAGTGAAGAAATGAGCCATTTTGATTTTTCAACTGGAGTTCAGAGCTATTCATACAGTTCCCAAGACCATAAACCTAGCACTCACCATTTTCAGAAACAGGTGATCACATTTCATGTATTGATATTGTTGGTAAAGGAAGGACACCAGTTCATTGTCATTGTTCCTCAGAGAACAACTTTCATCTGGAGACTTTTCCATGATCTAAGTTTCAGCCTTTCATCCCATAGATTGAGTATACATTTCATCAGCACACAAAGGAAGGCTCTCTAAGGGCAGCTTCACATTAGCCAGTTTCTGAGACAGCTGAAATCAGAACCCCATTTGTGGATGTCCATTAAGAAAGATACTCTTACCATGAAAACTCAGGTGCTTATGCTGGTAGGACTTGCAGTTTTTCTTTGGAGAAAATGAAGTTGCCATTCAAATAATTGATATTATCAAACTAATATCATCAATAACATGAATGTGTCCATGTTCATTAATGATAGCTTAATTCTTAAAGAATAAAGTCTTGGTTTCAAAGGCATGGAATATGAAATAGTTTGATTATTATTTTTATAGGTAGACGGTCTTTTCTTTTTAGGTTCCAGCAGTTGATAATAGTCTCTTTCACATCCTCATTTACTAAATTTTACCTGCACATCACACTTTTTAGCTTCTCTTGATCTTGCTCTTGTCCTTTTTTTTTTTTTTAAGTTTTCTTACATCGTTGTTCATTTTTGTACAGTATTTGTTTTCTCCCTCCTGTGTAATCCCGTAAATGTTCCACAACCTCAACATCCCATGAACTGTCACCATAGTCCTTGTGCTCTTCCCTTGCCTGTTTTGTGTGTGTGCGTGTGTGTGTGTGTGTGTGTGTGTGTGTGTGTGTGTGTGTAAGATCTGGGATGTAAGCCAGAAGTGTGGGGGTAAAGGGGTGGTGAAAGAATTCACCAGCGACAGAGTGGGGAGCAGAACAGGTGGATCTACTGACATACACTGCTAAGGGGAACAGCAGGCGAGACAGGAGAGATCTACTGCACCATGCGGGTTAGCTCCCTGTCGAGGAATTGAACTCAGGCCATAGCAGTGAGAGTGCTGATACTTAAACCCTAGGTTACCAGGGAGAATCCCCTTCCCTGTTTTGATCCCTCCCGCTCCCTGCTCTATGTCTTGGATCTTTAATTTGCTAGTTTTGTCTTTTTTTCTGACCCTCTATTTGATTTTCCTTTATTCCTCCTATAAGTGAAATTGTCTGATATTTTTCTTTTTCCTTCTGACTTATTTCACCGAGCATGATCCCTTACAACTCCATCCATGTTGCTGCAGGTGGCATGAGTTTATCTTTTTTGATTGCTGAATGGTATTTCATTGTGTATATATACTACATGTTCTTGATTCATCTGTTGTTTGGAATTTTAAGTTGTTTCCCTATCGCTATTTTGAATAGTGCTGCAATAAACATAGGGGTCCTTTTGAATTAATGTTTTTGTGTCCTTTGGGTAGATTCTGAGGAGTGGAATCACTGGGTTATATGGTAGATCCATTTTTAGTAATTTGAGGAACCTCCACACAGCTTTTCATAGTGGTTGGACCAGTTTGCATTCCCACCTGCAGTATCAGAGGATTCTTTTTTTCTCCACATCCTCGCCAGCATTTGTTGTTTCTAGTTTTTTAATATGTACCATTCTCACCTTGAGAGGTGGTAGCTCATTTTTGTGGTTTTGGTTTGCATTTCTATGGGACCATTTTTATTGCTCTTTCTACTCAATCTTTGCACACACTTAGTAACCTCATGCTGACTTTTAGTTTTCCAAAAATTTCTACTCTGGATTCCTAAACCTTTTTGGAGGTGATCTGTCTTAAGAAATATCCAAATAAATTCTCTAGCCCTTTATACATGCACATACACTTTTGTGTTATCACAGCTGTATTTTCTCAGAATTTTAGCATCAAGAGTTGTTTAAAAGTTTTGTTATACTGGTTAAAATTTCAGGGTAGATATGGAACAGAGTTTTCCAGATTAATGAAAAAAAAAAAGTATGTAAAAATTTATTCTGTAGTTACTCTTCCATAGTTCTACTTTCTCCATAAAGTAGCAACTAAGTGTCATGGAGACTTGCTATCAATTTGTCAAGGATTCTTAGTACACTGATTTGAAAGGGAGTTTCTACACAAAGCAGCGCATATCTGCATGGAAGCTCTGAGTGTGTCCCCAAGGGAGTGACCATGCAGACAGGTGAGAGGGAAAATATATGCATAGGATGTAAGGACAACATGAGGTCCTATTTATTTTTTAGTTGTTTAATAAGAAATCCTACCAAGAGTGTTTGATACTACTACTGAATTATTATTGTTATCTAAGTTTGTATATCATGATATTTCCAAATCAGAGTGTCCTATATACTGAAATTTTAACAGTCCACTCCATTTCATTGAGTTCTTTGCTTTTCCTAGGAACATAAGAACCCCATGATGACAGATGACATCCTGGAGTTAGAGATGGATGAACTCAATCAACATGAGTGTATGGCAACTATGACTGCGTTGATTAAGCACATGCAAAGAAGTCAGATCCTGCCAAAAGGAGTAGAGGTTTTTTTTTTGTCTTTTTTTTTTTTTTTTTGCTAATCTTATATTATCTCAATACTATTTATTGGTATAATATAAGGAACGATCATTTAATATCAAAGACTTATGTTTTACCTTATCATTGTTATCTCGTAATAAGACATGAAGTTATTTCATTCTACTTTTTAAGGTAATTTTGAGTATATCTTTTCAGGGTTCAGTGCCAGGAAATCTTCCACTTTGGATGAAATTTCTTCAAAACAAATTAGGAAATCCATCAGTATCATTAAATATCCGTCTCTTCTTAGCCAAGCTTATTATTAATACAGAAGAAGTGAGTAATGAAATTTTTCTTTAAAATTCTTTACAATTGTATGTATCTACTTAAAGAGAAACCCACAATCAACAAAGAGGTAAAGGGACAGAACATGACTTTTTTTTTATTTGTATGTATTTTATATCATTGTTCATTTTTGTGCAATGTTTGCTTTCTTTTCTTAGGTGTAATCCCCATAGAATTTCTACCACCAATTTACCCATGCACCATAAATATAGTCCCTTGTGCTCTTCCCACTCTTGTTTTGAATCCTGTCTCTCCCCCTCGCCTACAGAATATCTTTCTTTTATAGTTGTCTGTTTATTTTTGTTTTGTTCTGTTGTGTTTTATTATTATTTTTTTCCCCTGATCCTTATATGGTTCCTTACATTCCTCCTATAAGTGAAACCATCCAATATTTTCCTTTTTCCTTCTGACTTATTTCACTGAGCATGATCCCTTCTAGCTCCATCGATGTTGCTGCGAATGGCATTAGTTCATCTTTTTTGATTGCTGAAGAGTATTCCATTGTATATATATAACACATCTTCTTGATCCAGTCATCTATTTTGGGCATTTGGGATGTTTCCAAGTCCTACTTATTATGAAAAGTGCTGTAATAAACATAGGGGTGCAGGTATCCTTTTGAATTAATGTTTTTGTAGTTTGAGTACAGTCCTAGGAATGGAATTGCTGGGTGATATGGTAGCTCCATTTTCAGTATTCTGAGGAATCTCCACACAATTTTCCATAGTGGTTGGACCAGTTTGCATTCCCACCAGCAGTGTAGGAGATTTCCTTTTTCACCACATCCTCGCCAACATTCATTGTTACTAGTTTTTTTAATGTGTGCCATTCTCACTGGTGTAAGGTGGTATCTCATTGTGGTTTTGACTTGCATTTTCCTGATTATGAGGGATGTTGAACATTTTTTCATATGCCTGTTGGCCGTTTGCATTTCCTTTTGGAGAAGTGTCTTTTTAGCTCTTCTGTCCATTTTTTGACTGGACTGTTTAGGTTATTTTTGTTGTGTCCTGGAAGTTCTTTGTATGTCATTATGATCAGTCCCTTATTAGTTTTATGGAGTGCAAAAGTTTTCTCCCAATCAATAGTGTCTCTTTGTTTTGGTTAATGTCTCTTTTGCTGTAAAGAGCTTTTTAGTGTGATATAATCCCAGCTATTTATCTTTTCCTTCATTTTCTTTGCTTTGGAGGATGAGTCTTTAAAGGTGTTACCGAGATGTATGTCATGTAGTGTTTTACCAGTATTTTCTTCTATATATTTTATAGTTTCAGGTCTTATATTCAGTTCTTTTATCCATTTTGAGTTGATTTTTGTGCATGATGTGAGGTAGTGGTCTAGTTTTGTTCTTTCGCTTGTGGTAGTCCAGTTTTCCTAGCACCATTTATTGAACAGACTGTTCTTGTCCCATTGTATATTCATTGCTCCTTTGTCAAAGATTAGTTGTCCATATATGGGTAGCTTTATTTCTGGATTTTATATTCAGTTCCATTGATCTGTGAGCCATTCCAGTACCATACTCTTTTAATTACAATGGCTTTGTAGTATAGTTTGAAGTCTGGGAGTGTGATACTTCCATTCTCCTTTGTTTTAGTCAGGAGCACTTTGGATATTCAAGGTTATTTGTGGATCCATGTGAATTTCATCAATATTTGTTCTATTTCTTTGAAGAATGTCATTAAAATTTTTATCGGTAGAGCATTGAATCTATAAATTGCTTTTGGTAGGATGACCATTTTGATAATGTTAATTCTTCCAATCCATGAGCAGCAGATGTTTTTCCATTTCTTTGTGTCTTCTTCTATTTCTTTTAACAATGTTTTATAATTTTCTCTGTATAGGTCCTTCACCTCTTTTGTTAGGTTTACTCCCAAGTATTTAACTTTTTTGGTTCAATTATAAAGGGGATGGTTTTCTTGATTTCTTCTTCAGATCAATTGCTTGCATATAGGAAGGCTACTGATTTTTGTGTGTTGATTTTGTATCCTGCTACTTTACTAAACTGGTTGATTATTTTGCTTAGTTTTTCTGTGGAGTTTTTAGGGTTCTCTATGTATATTATCATATCATCTGCAAGTAGTGATAGTTTTACTTCTTTCCCTATTTGGATTCCTTGTATGTCTTTCTCTTGTCTTATTGCTCTGGCTGGCACTTCCAGTATTATATTGAATAGCAATGGTGATAGTGGAAATCCTTGTCTTGTTCCTGATCTTAAAGGAAAGGCTTTCAGCTTTTCACCATTGAGAATAATATTGACTGTGGGTTTGTCATATATGACTATTATCATGTTAAAGTATATTCCTTCTATCTCTTCTTCTTAATTGGATGTTGAACTTTTTCGAATGCTTTCTCAGCATCTGTTGATATGATCGTATGGTTTTTCTTTTTCTTTTTGTTGATGTGGTGGATTACATGAATTTATTTTCAGATGCTGAAACATTCTTGTGCCCCTGGAACAAATCCCACTTGATTGTGGCATGTTATCCTTTTGATGTATTATTGGAATCTCTTGGCGAGGAGTTTATTGAAGATTTTTACATCAGTGTTCATTAGGGAGATTGGCCTGTAACTTTCTTTTTTGTGTGTTGTGTTCATTTGGTTTTGGTGTCAATGTAATGTTGGCTTCATAGAATGTATATGGCAGTATTCCTTCTTGCTTTATTTTTTGAAAGAGTTTGTGTAGGATAGGCACAAATTCATTTCTGATCGTTTGGTAGAATTAATTTTTGAAACCATTTGGTCCTGGGCTTTTATATTTGGGGAGTGTTTTGATTACTGTTTCAATTTCACTGCTTGTAATTGGTCTGTTTAGGTGTTCTATTTCTTTATTTATCTTTGGATGATTATATAGTTTAGGAATTTGTCCATCTTTTGTAGATTGTTGAACTTGTTTGTATATAAATGTTCATAGTAATCTCTGATTATTCTTTTGATTTCTGCTCTGTCTGTTGTAATTTCTCCTCTTTCATTATGTTCCTATTTATTTGTGTTTTCTCCCTTTTTTTCTTTGTAAGCCTGGCCAGCGGTTTGTCTATTTTTTTTTTTTTTTTGGTAGAACCAACTTTTGGTTTGTTGATCTCTTGGATTGTTTTTTATTAATTTCTATTTCATTTATTTCTACTTTGATTTTTAATATTTCCTTTCTTCTGGTTTTGGGGTTTTTGTTGTTTTTTTTTTTAGTTCTTTGAGATGAGAGATTAGGTTGTTTCTTTGAGTTCTCTCTGTTTCTTGATGTGAGCCTGTATTGCTGTTTACTTCCTCTTATTACTGCTTTTGCTGTGTGCCATACATTTGTCCTTATTGTCTTTTAACTCATAATTTCTTCCTTTAATCTGATGGTCTTCCAGTTGTGTGGGTTTCAATGTCCATGAAGTGGGCATGTCCATGAAGTGAGAACACGACTTTTTTTTTTAAGAAATCAATATGTTTATTTAAACAAGATGCTTGACTTGAAGGGAAAACTATCTTGTATTCATTTCAAATAATTTATCCTTACTTGAATATAGATTGCAGTGTATATAATGTCTGTGTAAAAGAAGTTATAAAATTGTCTTTGGTTTTAAAATGATAAATGAATAACATTTAAAATTCTTTGATCAAACTAAGTATGTAAAAAATTTTTATGATATTTTTGTTGTTGGAGTTAAACCCTGAGAACAAAATATGTTACTCTTATAATAATAAGAACTGAATGAGCATGCCACTAATGGAGAAATGGGATATTTTCACAGAAACAGTATTTTCCCCCATCCTACCTCCATTTGATGTAGATCAAAACATAGCCATTGACCATTTAATTTTAAATAATGTATAATATGCTTGTCCACTACATCAGTTATTTTATGTGCAATAAAGGAATGTGAGATAGGACTAGATAAAACTAGTAATCAGGGTGTGGTGGAAGCAAGATTTTGTTTTCTAACTGAGAATGTATTCTTTGCCTGGAGGGTCACAGTTCTGGAGTAATGTAACATGTATCCTTTCTAGTAGACACCTCCTGTCTAGTGCTGGACACATCATTATATCTTCAGTTTCAATTTCTAGCTGTGCAGGTGTGTCTGTTTCTTTGATTGTCTGCCCATCAGATTAGAATTTGATCTGCTACTTTGACAAATGCTGTCCTTTACAATAGGCTTTCATCAGCTGAGTGTGCCTCTAAATCTTGAATTGCACCACAGAACCTTCCTAACCTGCTACCTTCATAGTAATATGTTCATTTTTCTCAGTCTTAACTCATTCCATGGGCTGTTTGTCAACCATGATAAGTGCTGGAGTCTCCTTAGCTGCCACTTAACAAAAGAGGTTCCCCACCAAATGAGCACACCAGCAGCAACTGGAGCACTGTAAACAAAATACAATATTTTAATTCAGTGAACAAATTAGCCAACTGTCATTATTTACTTGTTGAACATCATTCTTTTATCATTTTCTTTTAAAATATGTAAATTAACTTTTATTGTTACAAGTAATTTTTGTAGAAAGTAAATGTCTTGATAATTTTCTTGTGATTGCCAGACTTCTTGGTTTATAGTAGCAAAGAAAGTGGTAAAAGTATTCTTGCTAACTCTGAAAGTACCTGACTCTTTTAGATAGTTGCTAAATTTATCGGTTCTGTATATAGCACTGTATTACGTAGGAGCCTCAACCATCAGTTAGGGTTAGGGTGGAGTTTTGAGAGCACCCTTGAGCTAAGTGTTGTGAAGTGCAGTGGGTGTTTTCATTCTGTGTAGAAGGAGCAGTGGAAGTAGTGCTGGCCCCAGAGAAAGGTAAGGTCTTCTGTACTGATTGTATGGACTATTACATGGTCCAGAGGAGAGGTACAAATGGTACAGTCATAGGACCAAGGGGCAAATGAACTGGGCCTGGCACCTTTGGGGACCATACAAAGGGTCCAGCTCATTCACTGTGTGGTAGGGAGCCACTGATGAGTGCTAGGTGGAGGAATGGCATGATGCTTTTTGCCCCATAGAAAGTCCTCCTAAGCAGCATTGTAAGTGGGAGTTTAAGGTTTAGAGGTGATTAAGAGGGCTAACCTAGGATTCAGGTCAAGTGTTCCTCAGAGGCACATTTGATTTTCAGCTCCTGGGCCCTTCAAAACAAAAGTGGCGCAAACTGAAAGACAACATTTCTTGTGCCGGCTATTTTCAGTGCCACCGCATGAATGGTATAAGCATTCAATAAAAAACACACAGCTCCTGAACTACTGGATATATTTTAATGAAATTTTAAATGCATAGAGATTAAAACTTCTAGACTGAGTACGATCAAAGAAATAGCTCCTAATAGTTCCAAATAAATCCACCGTGGCGTGAAAAACCGGAGACTAGATGAATACGTGAATACGTGAGTGGAGCAAAAAGTGTTAAACAATAAAAACTTCCTCTCTCTTGGTTCTGCAGCTGTAAGTCCAAGCTCAAGTTTTTGGTAGGGTTGGCCCTTTTGGGGCCTCTGAAGGAGAATCAGTTTCTGGCATCTCAGCTTGTGGCCTCTGGCATTTTTTGAAATATAGGTGGTATTCTCCATGAGTCTTCACATTGTTGTCACCTTTTGCTGTCTTGATATGTGCAAATTGTCCTTTTAATAAGGATGCTATCATTGAATGAGAGCATACGCTAATGACCATTCTTAATGTGATAATCTTTAAAGACCCCACTTCTAAATGAGGTCTCAGCCACAGGTACTGGTGTTAGTATTAGTACTTCAACATTGTCTGGGTGATACAGTTCAACCTATAGCACTCGGGGCACCATGTGATTTCTAGCTCATATTCCTGTAAGTGTTGGTAACTACTGAAAAAGGAGCTGATGTCTTTTTTTCTGGGGAGATGATTTGTTGGTAGGCTGGGTTTGTAGGCATGTTAACAAGGAGGCATGCTGAATTGTGTTAACTCATATGGACACCTGGGCCTGGCCATCTGTGAATGTGAGGTGCCCTGGAGACTTGATGGAGATATCCCTAGAGTTTCTGGATGATCAGGGCAGTGGTTTCCAAAGAATGGTTGAGATAATTTTTTGTCTCATGGAAGAAAAGATTAGAAATTGTATTTCCATGTATTTTTAAAATTTCAATTTTAAAATGTATCTATTACATTTTAATAATTAAAAAGTATATTTATAATTTATAAATAAGCTTATAAATAAATATACATGGAAAATGTTCAGCTTTTTTCACATGATCAAAAAAATTGGATACCATACAAATTTAAGCTGTGAGAATAGATAAGCATTCCTGAGAAGGTATTTGATTAAAAAGGGTGATATGAAAGAGAATTTGTCTAAGATTACGATGGTAAATAGCTTGAATTATACTTTAGTATATCATTTTGTATTCTCTTTGCAGTTCATAAAATAAATGGAATATAGTACACAGATAAATTTTATTTAAATTTCAGAGCTCCTGGGTGTATGAAATATATAACAGAATGACTTTCATAATATAGAAGGAAATGAAAAATTAGCCACATAAATCTTTTGAATTTTTATATTCTAATTTTTCATTTATCCCATGCATTTGCATAAAGTAAGAGTAGAGTAGAATTCTTTAAATCTGCCTATTATTCAATATGGACAGTTTGATAGTAGAATAGTTTTGGTTTCTTTAATCATCGTTAGAAAGGAAAAGATCAGTAATAAATCCATTTTCATCGAGTGGTGGCTTTTAGAACCCACAAAAAGAGACTTTAACAGAATCTGATCTGATTAAGCAGGAATTGTTGGAATTTATATTTGTTTCAGATTTAGGCCGAATTATTAAAGTTAACTGATAGCGATGTGTTTCTGACTTGTGTTTTGTTTATTCTAAACAATTCTTTGATATTTGTGTTTTAAATTCTGTTCCAGGTCTTTCGCCCATATGCGAAGTACTGGCTTAGCCCCTTGTTGCAGCTGGTTGTTTCTGAAAACAACGGAGGTGAAGGAATTCACTATATGGTGGTTGAGATAGTGGTTACTGTTCTTTCGTGGACGAGTTTAGCTACTCCTATAGTAAGAATGAATACAGCTTTTATGTTATTTTTTTTGAGTTCCTCTTAATGGCTTAGAGTCGTCATTTTTTAGCATCATTGGTATATTTTTATGGTTGCTATATCAAATGGCCTCATACTGCTTTAGTTCTGTTTTCTTTTGTATGCTTTAATTCCTCTCACCTTGCTTTTATTTTTAAGCTATCAGGTGTTTGTTTTGTTTGTTGCTTTTATTTGCTAGGAGCTTGGGAACTAAATCATTGGCTTATTAGCATTATGTGCTAAATAAAAATAAATGTCAATAGACCCTGAATGTGAAGTTCTGAAAACTTTTGCTGTGACTAAAGTCCCTGGATTTTTTGGCATTTGTTTTGTAAGCTAATCTACTTCCAGAGTATTGGCTATGATCCATTGGTAGAAATTGCTAAAAAAGTGACTGTTAGATGAACAACATTTACGCTGAAGCAAGCTTGTGGCATCCACTAGCATAGATCCATGGTAGAAATTGCTAAAAAAGTGACTGTTAGATGAGCAACATTTACACTGAAGCAAGCTTGTGGCATCCTCTAGCATAGATCCATGGGTATTAAAACTTTGCTCATTTATTTTGAAACATTAGCACTAATAATGTACAACAGTTTTCATGTAAGTATATTCTCAGGACAGTACTTAGTAAAAATGATGTATGTACGTAAAATTTTTACACATGTTGTGTTTGTATGTGCCTGTTTCACAGTACATCAAATTCAGATGTCTTAGCTTTATTATGATGAAATAATTTGTTGTCTGCTTAATAACATGAGAAAACAAGAGTGTTCGGTTCTATTTAGGAACTGCTGGAAAAAATTGATTTACATGTAAGAGTTCAGCTGAGATGGAGAGCTACTCAGCTAGGTGTGGGAGTAGCTGATTAAAGCACTAGTGAGCCAAAGTGAAAGTCACAGGGAAGCCTTTCACCCCTTATCTAATAGTATTAGGAAGAACTGAAAACCAGAAGAAGATCTGATCCCACTATTCCACTTTCCCCCATGAAACAGTGTTCTGTACTAGAATCAACTGAATCTTATAGGTTCAGAGGTCCAGTCTCACTGTTGAGGGTGCCTCAAATTAAAGACTCTAACATGAGGTGTGCAAGGGGGTCTGGGTGGGAGTTGAAAGCACTGGATGCTGAGTCAGATTGGGGAAATCACCTGTGGTTAGGCTTGAAAAATCACATGTAGATTTTTAACCAGGAGGCAAACTCTTCAGTAGAATGTGTGATTCCTTTTATAAATTGATTTGTGGATTACAAAATGGTACACATTAACACTGAATTTCTGTACCTTTTTAGGGAGTCCCTAAAGATGAAGTACTAGCAAATCGATTGCTTCATTTCTTAATGAAACATGTTTTTCATCAAAAAAGAGCCGTGTTTAAACACAACCTTGAAATTATAAAAACCCTTGTTGAATGCTGGAAGGATTGTTTATCTGTCCCTTACAGGTATAGATTACTAAATATTGCAATTTGCTTAAAAGTTTTTGTAAAGTTGCTTGTTGTAAATGGCGATTATATGAAATTTTATTACTTGAGATGATAGAAGTAATATAATTTGAAGTTGAATCTATTAATAAGGGTGTAGTATTGTTATTAAAAGTCACAACCTGCATCTCTGAGCAGGTCATCACCTTCAGGTGGCTCCACACCATCTCTCAGCTCCCCTTTGAATTTCTCCCACACTGGGGTTATGGAGCACATTTTGCTCTTCATTGTCCCTGTCCAAGGGTGGACTATAGGGCTTTTCCTTGCTTCCTTTCATCATGCCTAAGGGAAGCTAAAACTTTCAACTAAGGGAGAACTGGGGCAAATAATTAGATTATAAGAAGTACAGAGCTGCTTATGTTTCAAAGTTCTGATAATTTGGATGTGAACAAAGAGCATATTATCAAGGAGGGTGTTAGATGCAGAGGAAAAAGTCTTTCTTTCTTGAAAATAAGTCATAGAAAATTATTTGTCTTTCTGCTGCTTATATGACAGACAATCTGTACTTTTTCTTTTTGCTTATGTTTCAGGCTAATATTTGAAAAGTTTTCTAGTAAAGATTCTAATACAAAAGACAACTCAGTAGGAATACAATTATTAGGAATTGTAATGGCCAATAACTTGCCCCCTTATGATCCAAAATGTGGCATAGAGAGTATAAAGTAAGTATCATATTTTTTACTGATTGTTTTTTTAGGTAGTGTATACCTGAACTGAATCAATAAACTGGAATATAGTTTAATTTTTATAAAGTTATGAGCTAATACCAATACTAACATTTTTTCTACCTATATATAGGTAGTTGAGTTCAGAGGTCATTGGGAAAAGAAATAAGTTAACGTGTGAATGAGGATAGTAAGTTTTTAAAAAATTACTGTAATTTTTAATGTATATTTTGGCAGATAAGAAATGTTAGATATTTTCTTTCCGATTTTCTAAACTGACATTTTAGCATTTACCCCTTAAGCAACATGAGCTCCTTGAGACCAATCATTATAGGATCTTTGACCAAGTTTGGATTGCGTGCCCAAACTTCGTGTGCCCTTTCATGGTGCTTTTTGCCGTAGCTGCATGGCACTGCTCTTCAACAACGCCCCCAGCTCTCAAGTGGAGTGGGTGGCAAAAATTCAAGGGGATACAACTTTAATGAGATACCTTTGTAATACAACTGGTGCCTTACTGTCCTACTACATAGGTTTTTGAAAAGTCAGTGTACATATCGTGGACACTCTATAGATTGCATCATATCCCTTCTAACTTTTCTCATGTCTGTGGAATATCTCATATCTCTCTGTCTAACTGGTTTTCCAGTTAGAAACCCCACCCCCAACTTCCTTACCCTCGATCAGTTATGACAGCATTTGGGATCATAGACAACATGTGGATTAACACAGATTACATGGGCAGAAGAGCTAAAAAGACACTTCTCCAAAGAGGAAATGCAAGTGGCCAACAGGTATATGAAAAAATGTTCAACATCACTTATAAGCAGGGAAATGCATATCAAAACCGCAATGAGATAACACCTTACACTAATGAGAATGGCAAACATTAAAAAAACAAGCGCAACAAATGTTGGCGAGGATGTGGAAAAAAAGGAACTCTCCTACACTGTTGGTGGGAATGCAAACTGGTCCAACCACTGTGGAAAGCTGTATGGCAGTTCCTCAAACTGCTAAAAATGGAATTTCCATATGACCCAGCAATGCCACTTCTGGGAATCTACCCAAAAGACACAAAAACATTAATCCAAAAGGACACAGGCACCCCTATGTTTATTGCCGCATTGTTTACAATAACTAAGAGGGAAACAGCCCAGATGCCCAAAAATAGATGACTGGGCTCAAGAAGATGTGATACATATACACAATGGAATAATATTCAGCAATCAAAAAAGATAAACTCATGCCATTCACAGTAACTTGGATGGAGCTAGAAGGGATCATGCTCAGTGAAATAGGCCAGAAGAAAAAAGAAAAATATCGAATGGTTTCACTTATAGGAGGAATATAGGGGAAACTAAATAAGTGATCAGGTGGAACAAATAACAATAATTAAAAAAAAAACTAGCAGGCAACCATAAACAAGAGACATTCTGCAAGGGAGGGGGAGGAAAAGGGATCAAAATGGGGAAGAGAAGAGCACAAGGGACTATGGTGATGGTTCACGGGTGAATTGGTGGTGGGAATTTTATAAGGAATCACAATAATGTAAAAGATATAAATTAAAAATAAAAATAAAATATAATAAAGGACAGTTTCCACCTTCCCCACACACACACAGAAACCCCACAGATTCCGTGGGAAATAGTTTACTTTTAGATTAAGTTATTTTTTGAAACTGATTTTCTCGGTGACAACCTCACCAAGTTGCTGTGGGCTGAAAGTTAAAGGTGGTCTGGGAGTACTACCTTCATGCCCACTATGTCTCATTTTCTGTCCTCTCATAGAAGGTGGCTTTAAATGGAAGTCAGGGTAAGTCATAATCTTGGATAATAGTTGTTGTGGTTTTTTTTTTTTGAATTCTTATGGTATCCAGCTGTTTTGCTTTGGCTACAGCATTTCCTGTGTGTTTGACCCATGAACTTTCATGTGTCTTCTTGGTCATTTTAAATGCCTTAATAGCCTTAAATACATCTTCATATATGTAGTCTCATAGATAATTCAAGTCATGATTTAGGCTTCTGGTTCTCTCAGTTTGTCCTATTTATATGACTTAAGAAATCAAATTATATTTTTATGTCAAAAAACAGAATGGATTCTTTTATTCGTATTTATTTTCTATTTGTTATAGATACTTTCAAGCTTTGGTCAATAATATGTCCTTTGTAAAATATAAAGAGGTTTATGCGGCGGCAGCAGAAGTTCTAGGACTTATTCTTCAGTATGTTACTGAGAGAGAACCTGTGAGTGTGTTGTGCAGTTTTAAATATTTGCTTCTTTTTTAATTTTGATTTATCATGGCACTTGATAAATCCTAGGTACTTTTAAGAAACCAAAATGAACATTCTGCATGCATTAATACTTTAACTCAATTTCCAGTTATTATATACAGTGCTCATTTTTTAAAAGAAGACTTTTTAAAAAACACTTAGAAATTTGGTAAACATTTAAATATTGATAACTTACTTTTTATTGTAAAAGTCAGGATTTGAGTATTTAGCCAACTTTTAGTCCCTGAACTTGATTTTAAGTTTTCCTTATGGAATAAATTATTCTGATAGATACCTGCTATGGTTAGGGCTAAGTTAAACTGTTAAGTCCCAGATTCCAGTTGCAGTGCAGGTACTTGTTTTCTATTATTTTATTCTAATTTCTGGGTTTCCTGTTGTTGTATATCTTTGTTGAATATGTTAGGGATGCAGCCATTAACCAGGTCCATTAACCAGGTCCAGGGAGTGGGCATTTTTGAGGGGAGACAGAAACTGCACAAAGGATCTATGTTAGTAGGTAGGAATAAATAATGAAGAGAAAATAGGATATAGGGAGATAAATACTGACAGGCTGCTGTGTAGATAGAGTTGCTTGAAAATTCCAGTTTTTGTGAGTATTTTGCTCAGAGATGTCTGAACATAACATTTCTAAAACAAATAAATGTTTCTAAAACGTTTACTCACTAATTTTAGTACAGTTTCTCAAATAATTTAATTGTGTTTGAGGATTAGCAGGAAGCTCTAATCTTTTTTTTTCTTTTCTTTTTTTTTAAGATTTATTTATTTATTTTATTTATACATACAAGCTGGGGTACAGGCCAGAGGCGTGGGGCGGCGAGAGGGTTCACCAGAGACAGAGTAGGGAGCAGAACAGGAAGATCAGAAATACACTGCTGAGGGGAGCAGCGGGCAAGGCAGGAGAGAGAGGTCTGCCACGCCATGTGGGATTCTCCCTGGCCGGGCGTCGAACTCGCGTCGCCACTGCCAACAGCTCCACAGCGCAGCGCTTAACCACTGCGCCACCGGGGAGGCCCAGGAAGCTCTAATCTTTATCAGTCTGACAGTACACATGTTAGTGCCTGGCTCCCCTGAAATCACCAGAGCCTCTGATGGTACAGCAGTCAGTATAGCCCCATGAACACTCCTGCACATCACCTTGCAAATACTGTTGTGATGATAACACTAAACACCTTTTTAGGATTCACTTTGCTATTTTTACTACTTTGTGTATTTGAAAAGAAACTTAATTTTCCAGATACTGCAGGAGTCAGTGTGTGAACTGACTGTAAAACAGTTGAAGCAACATCAGAATACAATGGAGGACAAATTCATTGTATGCTTGAACAAAGCTGTGAAGAACTTCCCTCCTCTTGCTGACAGGTGGGATGTTGTGGTAAATGTCCCGTGGCAGGGCAGGGTAAGTGACTGCCCTCTGAACTTGCTGACTGTTCACTGATTAGGTTTATGAACACTGTGTTGTTCCTGCTGCCGAAATTTCATGGCGTGATGAAGACTCTTTGCCTAGAGGTAGTGCTATGTCGTGCAGAGGAAACAGCAGATCTATACCTACAACTAAAGAGCAAGGATTTCGTCCAAGTCATGAAACACAGGTAAGTGGGACCCAGCCCCATCTTCATGGGTGCAGCTGGCTCATAAAATGTACATTGGTTAGCTACCTCCTTCAACTCATAAAGAACTTGCAGATTTTCATGAAACACATATTTGTGATTTTTGAATCTGAGAAGAAAAGTAGTGGGCTTTGCCTTCCTGTTCCTCCAACTTGACACCTTGGGGAGGCCATATCTCAGATAAACTAAGGCTCTTTTAAGATTTAAATGGTTTTGAAATCTTTACCTATTTTTCTAGGGAAGAGACTTCCATTATTTGTTATTTAAAATTGTTCATTTACTTTCAGAATATCAATATACCATTAAAGTAAATATTGAAAGAGAATGCTGTTGCTTACTTACATTATTTTTTTATTTCTTGAATTCTTTTCCAATTTTGTCTGTATGCATATATTTTTTTAAAAGATTTATTTATTTATGCATACAAGAGCTGGTGTGTAGGCCAGAGGTATGGGGACGGTAAGAGGATTCACTAGAGAAAGAGTGGGGAACAGAACAGGCAGACTGACTGAAATACACTGCGGGGGGGAGCAGGCGGCGAGACAGGAGAGGTCTGCTGCACCATGTGGGAAGCTCCCTGGCCGGGGATCCATCTCTGTTGCAGTGTCTGTGGATAGCTTCATAGTACTGAGACTTAACCCCTTGTGCCACCAGGCAGGCCCTTGTATACATATTTTTACATAGTAATAAATTACTGATAAATGTGTATGATGAATCCCAGTAACAAATAATATATGTCTTTGTTTTCTGGTAGCCTCCAGTAAACACATGCTGAGTGTCTACTGCATAGGGCATGAAACTAGGTGCTTTGAGGAGGCACAGCTACACAAAACAAGAAAACAGGTGTGCACCTCATTTGACACCCTAGTATATGCCATGCCAGATAGCCTGAAAAGCATCTAATCCTTTATATTTAGCTCATTTTGTTTGACATTGTCAGGCTTTTTCAAATAAAGTTTTTATTTTGGAATAGTTTCATATTTACAGAAAATTTAGAAGATAGTACACAGCATTCCCACATACCCTTCATTCAGTTGTATACATCGTGGTGAGTTTTTCAAAACTAAGAAATTAACATTAGTATATTACTCTTAACTAAACTTTATATGTCCTATTTCCATTCCAGGATCCAATTCAGGATATCATATTGAATTAGTTTGTTTTTAATAATCTAGCCCATGGTAATAATTTTTAAGAATGCTATTTTTATGTAAGTGTAGTATTAGCTGTCATAACATTTTAGAATATAGAATAGCTCAAAAAAGAAAAAGTTTATATCTGAAAGTAAAAATTCATTAAATTTGTGTTTTTAAAAAATCTGTTGTTATAGAGATGATGAAAGACAAAAAGTATGTTTGGATATAATATATAAGATGATGGCAAAGTTGAGACCAGTAGAACTTCGTGAACTTCTGAATCCTGTTGTAGAATTCATTTCTCACCCCTCTCCTGTGTGCAGGGAGCAAATGTATAATATCCTTATGTGGATCCATGACAACTACCGGTGAGCTCTGTGTTTATATTTGACATTATTTTTTTAAAGGAATAATGTGAGTGCCTTTAGCAGTCTGGTACAGAGGCTAATAAAAATAAAACATTTTAAAACATAGGATTAGCAATTAAAGCAAGTTTGTTTTAGTATATTGAAATATATCCTTACTTTAACTCATTTTACACATGTGGGAAATATTCAGAGAGTGAAATTACTAGTCAATTTAACAGTGTAAATGTCCTGCTATAAAATTTGTTTCATAGTTATCACTATAAAGTCTGACAAGATTAAGGAAATGAACTCTGGGCCTTCATCCTTTAGGGCAACTGTCAGACCATTCCCTGTAGAACCTCGGCTGTCCTACGTCCTCTTAGAGTTCCCAAGGGGGCCCTCTGCAGCCTCACTCCAACCAACCATCCTCTCCTATGCATGGGAGGGAGGTGTTCCATCATGGAATGTGCTCACAGACATACCAAAGGGACATGATAGGAAACATGCATGAGGGTGGTTCTACCGCAGTTTTGAAAGTTCCGGTTTCATGGGAAAGGCTAGATTTTTTTTTTTTTTACTATTATTCTTGGCAGTGTTATTGGGATGGAACAAAAGTGTTAGAAGAGATAATTAATGTTTTGTTATTTTGTTGTTTTTCTCAGAGATCCAGAAAATCAAACAGATGATGACTCCCAGGAAATATTTAAATTGGCCAAAGAAGTGTTGATTCAAGGATTGATCGATGAAAACCTGGGGCTTAAGTATGTGCATCTCCTGGAGTAATTGGGCCAGGACAAAAAAATTAGGAATATTTCTTTATAAACTAACATAGAATATTTTCAGCAGTTTTAGAATTTATGTGCAGTAGTAGCATTTTTTTTTGCCTCCCATAGTCATAGAGTTTAATAATTATATATTTAAATCACATTAAGACTTAAAAAATTCTGACAAGTAGTTTTAATAGAAAACTCTTGAAAAGTGGTGTCAGTAAAGCTCTCTATGTTAATTAAAGAACTTCAAAATGAAAAATAAATTATAATGAGGATTATGTTTCTCATTTAACTCAAATATTTGAGATCACACTATACATATTAATGCTAAATGAAATGTGAAACTTTAGAAGTAGAAGGAAAATTATTGTTAATTATCTGTGGAAGTATGAATTTTATATATACATACATATATAGGTATATATTTGGTAGTAGATGGTTCTTCTCTAAAATGCCTTCCTAACCAAAACAGAAGCACAGACCAGTGGAATTGAATAGAAAACCCAGAAATAAATCCACATACCCAATCTTTGACAAAGGAGCAAAGAATATACAATGGAACAGGTTAGCTTGTTCAATAAATGGTGCTGGGAAAACTGGACTGCTATAAGCAAAAAAAAAAAAATGAAGCTAGACTACTGCCTCACACCATGCACAAAAAACAACTCAAAATGGGTAAAAGACCTAGGTGTAAGACGTGAAACCATAAAATTTATAGAAGAAAATATAGGCAAAACTCTACACAACATGCATCTCAGCAAAATCTTTAAAGACACATCCCAAAAAGTGAAGGAAGTCAAGGAAAAGATAAACAGATGGGACTACATCAAACTAAAAAGCTTCTGTACAGCAAAAGAGACAATAATCAAAACAGACACCCTACTAATTGGGAGAAAATCTTTACACACAATACAACTCATAAAGGAATGATAACAAAAATCTACAAGGAGCTCATATAACTCAACAAAAAGTTAACCATCCAGTCAAAAAATGAGCAGAAGAGCTAAAAAGGCACTTCTCCAAAGAAGAAAAGCAAATGGCCAACAGGTACATGAAAAAATGTTCAACATCACTTATAATCAGGGAAATGCAAATCAAAACCACAATGAGATAACACCTCACTCCAGTGAGAATGGCGCACATTAAAAAAACAGGCAATAACAAATGCTGGCAAGGATGTGGAGAAAAGGGAACTCTTCTACACAGCTGGTGGGAATGTAAACGGGTCCAACCACTATGGAAAGCTGTATGGTGTTTCCTCAAACTGATAAACGTGGAGCTACCATACAACCCAGCAATACCACTTTTGGGAATATACTCAAAGGACACAAAAACACTAATTCAAAAGGATATATGCACCCGTATATTTATTGCAGCACAATTTACAATAGCAAAGGTATGGAAACAACCCAGATGCCCCAAAATAGATGACTGGATCAAGAAAAGGTGGTACATATACACAATGGAATACTATTCAGCATTCAGAAAAGATAAACACAATGCAATTCGCAGCTACATGGATGGAACTAGAAGGATCATGCTCAGCTAAATAAGCCAAAAGGAAAAAGAAAAATATCGAATGGTGTCACTTATAACAGGAATATAGGAGAACCAAATACAAGAGCGACAATCAGCGAGAGGGGGGAGGATTGGGGCTGAGTAGAGGGGAGAGGGGAGCACAAGGAACTGGTGATGCTACACAGGTGAATTGGTGGTGGGAAATCTACGGGGAATATAAGTAATGTAAAAGACACAAATAAAAATAACAATTAAAAAATGCCTTCCTATGTTAGTTACATGAGTGGTTTATCAAGTACTAATTATGTAAGATGGGGCAGAAACTTTTTGTATTATTCTGAATATTAATTATTCTGCAACTTAAATTCATTGAGCTTTTAAAGATTGTATTTGGATTTTATAAGTATTCATAAATTGTAAAGCCTAATATGATTTTTAACTAATATTTTTATGGCACTAATTTTTGGAGTGAAGTTTTTAGCAAGGCAGTGAAGGATTATATGTAATTTCTTTAGTTGTTTTCTCAGTTTCAAAAAGTTATTATTGTGTACTTACCATTAAGAACTCCCCAGGTAACAGAGATGAGAATAAAAATCATCTCATTTGTCACCTCTTGTTAAATATTCTAAGGTTCTGGAATATTCCCTTCAATGCACCTTATTTTTATAACTCAGATTATACTCTATATACAGATTCAAATGTGTTTTTCCTCTGTGTTAAATTATATAGATGAACAACTATGTCTTCTTCACACGACAACATGTGTGGGGGCATTTTTTCTCATTTGCTAACATGCTTCTTTTTTCTCTGTTTTTCAGATTAACTATTCGAAATTTCTGGAGTCATGAAACTAGGTTACCTTCAAATACCTTGGACCGGTTGTTGACACTAAATTCCTTATATTCTCCTAAGATAGAAATGCACTTTTTAAGTTTAGCAACAGATTTTCTGCTTGAAATGACCAGCATGAGCCCAGATTATTCAAACCTTATGTTTGAGCATCCTCTGTCTGAATGCGAATTTCAGGTGAAGTGCTTGTCTTTGTAATAAGTGATAGCTTTCTATATTAGTCAACAGGTATTTATTAATACTGTTAAACTGCCTTTGTTATCTTGCTTGAAATATTTACACATTCCGTTCTGAAACATTCACATTTGCCTCTTCTGCTCATACTCCCTGCACTCTGCTCAGGTCATACTTTTTCTTTCATTCTCCACCTAGAATTTCTTTTCTCTGTGTTGCTTTCTCCCCCTTCCATTCCTCCTTCCATCCACAAGTAGATGCTCTATTTGTGCCTTCTGGCCCCCTCAACAAATGTGCTGGCCCCGTAAGCTCCTGGGTGGCAGCACAGAGCCTCACTGTGTTCTGCCCATCCATGTGTTCCTGGTGTCTGTCAGTGGTCTGATCATGTGGTAAATCTTGAGGGAAGAGCTGCATCTCTGAACTGGTGGCAGTTGTGTTGTGGTGCCATTATCATATATGACATTAGGCCTTTTAATGTGGAATATTAAGGTGTAGAAAAATGGTTTTTATTCCCTAATGCCAGTTAGTTTTGGCAAATAATTAGTTGAAATTTTTAAATTTGAAAAGGTTCTTATTCAGCTGCTTCCCAAAAAGAAAAATAATTTATTGCTTATGTGCTGATAATACCATTAGATTTTAAATAAAAATGTTTCAGCATTGCTAATAAACCTATTTCAATTGAAATTCTTTTGTGCAGGAATATACTATTGATTCTGACTGGCGTTTCCGAAGTACTATTCTTACTCCAATGTTTATTGAGACTCAGGTCTCCCAAAGTGCTTCCCAGATCCGGACCCAAGAGAGATCCCTCTCAGTTCAAGGGACTTTGGATAGACAGATACGGGCCACTCAACAACAGGGGACTTTGGATAGACAGATACGGGCCACTCAACAACAGATGGATTTCACACCTACGCAAAATGCAGGTAACCATTTACCTGAATACCTGACTGGTGTATACTAGGCAGTGTGACCTGTGGAAGCTGCTTCTACTGTGGGAACACTGACTGTAAGAGAGGTGAAACTATAATAGAAAAATAAATAATAACCACAAAAAAATATCAGTCAGAGGAGATAAGGAATATGAGATTGCTAGAGTAGTCAAATTCATAAAGACAGAAAATACACTGGTTTCCAGTGTAAGGCAATTAAGTAGTGCTTAATGGGTGTGGAGTTTCAGTTTGAGAAGGTGAAACAGTTCTGGAGATGGATAGTGGTGATAGTTGTTCAACTATATAAATGCACTTGATGCTCCAGAACACTCTACATAAAAATGATTAAAATAGTCAATTTGATGTTATGTAAATTTTACCAATTATTTTTTTAAAGGAATAAAGGAATATTTCTAACAAGAAAAAAAGGAGAAAGTTTCAGTACTTGCATATTTGTTTTGGCTTCATCCTATTATGACCTGTTTAGTGCATCAAATTTTAAATATCTTTGTATCAAAAGCAAGTAGAGCTAAACCAAATTCATTTATTGTATTTGTAGTTTATTACACTTTTCTTTCCCACATGGTTCAATGCTTTCTTTTGATCAGCAAAGTATAAATATCATTTTATACAAGTATTTAAATTCTTATAGTAAGAGTTCACATTCTGTTGGCTCTAGAAGTAGGACTAATTAGAATAATTCTAATGGAAGTGTTATGACACTGCTATTAGAAAGCGTGGCTGCTAATCAATCCCTTATAGTAGATGCAAAGCAGCACTCATGTAGTGGTCACTGAAGGAGCAGATGATGCTTCACTAATGGGGATACAGAGCCGTGGATGCCTGGGTTGCCTTGAGCTGCCCCTGTGCTCTGCTAGAGCTGCCTGGTGTCTTTTGCCTTCATAGACTATCTCCCTGAGGAACTATCTCCAGTCACTGATTGGGTGAGCACATGGAAACCCTGAAGCTGCTGAACCATGTGCCTTCTTACTCAGTTTGCCCTGTCTGTGTGGACTTGGCAGGGCTGTACAGTGCTGAGCTTGCTGTGATGTGCTCTCTCTTACCTGTTTGCAGATGAAAGAAGTTCCTTTAATTGGTTAACTAGAAGCAGTATTGACCCACTTGCAGATTACACGATCTCCTCATCATTTGATTCCTCATCTTCCTCCTTGTTGTTTGCCCATCGGAAGAATGAAAAGTCACAGAGAGCAACCTTGAAATCAGTGGGACCTGATTTTGGGAAAAAAAGGCTGGGCCTTCCAGGGGACGAGGTAGATAACAAAGCAAAAGGTAAAGTAATGTTGCTGAAATGCATTTAAAATGACTGACCTCCAATTGACTGCAGACACTTAGATAATGAAAGCACATTTCTGTTTTCATATATCCTTGTTACCTGTACTAAACCCATTGAAATTTAATTCAGTAAATGTCTGGGCACTTACTTATTGAAAGTCTAGTTTTAGGTGTTCCAGAAAAACTACTGACTAAATTGGACTCATTTAGTGACTAGTGACTCATTTAGGGAGTCAAAGAGGACCACACCCTGGCCCAGAGTAGGAAGAACAGGTGGGAAACATGAGTGGTAAATTCTTGCAATCTGAGAGGGCTAAGTGCAAAGTACTGGTAGAGCTTGCAGACTCACAGCTGAGAGTCTGAGTCAAGGCAGCATAGAAGTAATTCTTTCATGAGAATCACAGGGAGTGGGTGGTATAACTCAGGAAGAGAGCATGACTAGAAAAACAGTGCTGTGAGAGAACCCTGGGAAATGCCAATAAGTGTATTTAGACAGGCAGAAGTAAAATCAGGAGGGCAAATTACAAATTACCACCTCACACCTCTGAGGATGGCACACATTAAAAATACAGGCAACAATAAATGCTGGAAAGGATGTGGAGAAAAAGGAACTCTTTTACACTGCTGGTGGGAATGTGAATTGGTCCAACCACTATGGAAAGCTGTATGACGATTCCTCAAACTGCTAAACATGGAGCTTCCATACGACCCAGCAATACCACTTTTGGGAATTTACCCAAAGGACAGAAAAACACTAATCCGAAAGGATACATGCACCCATATGTTCATTGCAGCACTGTTCACAATAGCAAAGGTATGGAAGCAACCCAGATGTCCAAAAATAAATGTTTGGATCAAGAAGATGTGGTACATATACACAATGGAATACTATTCAGCATGGAAAGAAGATAAACACATGCAATTTGTAGTGACATGGGTGGAATTAGAGGGGATCATACTCAGCGAAACAAGCCAGAAACAAAGAGAAAAATATCGAATGGTTTCACTTATAACAGGACTATAGGGAAACCAAATAGGAGAGAGACACTTGGGGAGGTGGGGAACAGGGGGAGAATAAGGGCACAAAATGGAGTAGAAAAGGACACAAGGGGCCACGGAGATGGATCACGGGTGAATTGGTGGTGGGTTACCCAAGGGGAATACAAAATGTAAAAGATATAAATAGCAATAAAATGTTTATTTAAAAAAAATAATAATGCACAGCGGATTTAAAAAACAAAAAGACGGTTCCTTTTTAACCACCTCCTGCCAGCATTTGTTGTTTCTTCTTCTTTTTTTTTAATATAGGTCATTTTCACCCTTGTGAGGTGATTCTCATTGTGGTTTTGATTTGCATTTCCCTGATAATAAGTGATTACGAACATTTTTCATATCAATATTTCTTCTTTGGGGTAGACAGTTGGAAAAGTGTCTTTTTAGCTGTTCTGACCATTTTTGACTGGGTTTTTTACTTTGTTTTTGTTGTTATGTAAGCTTTTTGTAGATCTTTGATATCAGTCTCATATCGGATGCATGGTTTGTAAATATTTTCTTCCATTCAGTGGGGAGTCTCTTCATTTTGGTTGTTGTCTGTTTTGCTGTACAGAAGCTTTTTAGTTTGATACAGTCCTAGCTGTTTCTCTTCTCCTTTGTTATCCTTGCTTCTGGAGATGGATCCTCAAAGATGTTTCTGAAGTTTATGTCATAGTGTGTTTTGCCTGTGTTTTCTATATATTTTATGGTTTTAATTTTTTCAGTCTTTTATTTATTTTTAGTAGACTTTTGTGTATGGTATGAAATTGTAGTCTGGCCTGTTCTTTTGCATGTATAGTATGGGTTTATTCAGTGAATGTGCATCAGAAGAAATTTTCCTTGTTCCAGTGTATATTCTTTGCATATTCTTTGCTCTTTTGTCATAGATTAACTATAAATATTTGTGTGGTTTTATTTCTGGTTTTTCAGTTCAATCCCATTGGTCTTGTGTTTGTTTTTGTCACAGCACCATGCTGTTTTGATTATCATGGCTTTTTTAGAAAGATTTATTTATTTATGCATCCAAGCTGGGGTGCAGGCCAGAAGTGAGGGGTGCTGAGAGGGTTCACCAGAGACAGAGTGGGGAGTAGAACAGGCAGATCGACTGAAATACACTGCTGAGGGGAGCAACAGGAGAGGCAGGAGAGGTCTGCTGCACCATGTGGGAATCTCCGTGGCCAAGTATCGAACTCACGCCACACCTGCCGACAACTCCACAGCACTGCACTTAACCTATTGCACCACCAAGGAGGCCCTGATTATCATGGCTTTGTAGTATATTGAAGTCTGGGCACATAATAGCTCTATTTTTAACCATTTTTAGTCTAGAGAGCTTTGGTTATTTGGAGTTTTTTGTAATTCCATATGAATTTCAGCAGTATTTGTTTCATTTCTTTGAAGAATGCCATTGAGATTTTTTATTGGAATTTCTTTGAATCTGTAAACTGATTTTGGTAGGATGACCATTTTGATAATGTTGATTGTTATCCATGAGCAGGGACTGTCTTTCCATTTCTTTGTGTCTTCTATTTCTTTCAACGATGTTTTATAATTTTTTTTGTATAGGGCTTTTTCCTACTTTGTTAGGTTTATTGTCAGGTATTTAATTTTTTTTTGGGAACAGTTGTAAATGGGATGGTTTTCTGAATTTATTTCTCTCCAGACAGTTTGCATATAGGAAGGTAGTGATTTTTGTGTATTGATTTTGTAACCCACTTTACTAAACTGGTTTATTGTTTTAATTAGTTTTCTGTGGATTTTTTAGGGTTCTCTATACATTATCTTATCACCTGCAAATAATGATAGTTTTACTTCTTTCCCAATTTGAGTCCTTGTATGTCTTTCTCTTCTCTAATTGCTCTAGCTAGGACTTCCAGTATCATATAGAAAAGCAGTGGTGAGAGTGGACATTCTTGTCTTTTCTAGGTATTAATGGAAAGACTTTCAGTTTTTTTCAACATTGGTAATGGGTTAGCTGTGGGTTTGTTTTATATGGTTTTTATTATGTTAAAACATGTTTCTTTTATCCCAAGTGTTTCAAAGGCCTTCATCATAAATGGATATGTAACTGTCTGATACTTTCTCAGTGCCTGTTCATATGTTCACATCATTTTTATTTTTTTTGTTGATGTAGTGAATTATGTTAATTGCTTTTTGGATGTTGAGCCATCACTTTGACCTGGAATAAATCTCAGTTGGTCATGGTGTCTAATCCTTTTGATGCATTGTTTGCTTTGGTTTTCTAAGATTTTATTGAGGATTTTTACGTACATGTTCATTAGGAGATTGGTCTGTAGTTTTTGTGTGTGTGTATCTTTGTTTGGTATTGGTATTAGTATGATGTTGCCTTCATAAAATAAATTTATTAGTATTCTTTCTTTCTCAATTTTTTGAAAGAGTTTTTGTAGGATAGGCATTGGTTCATCTTTGAATACTTGGTAGAACTTGCTTGTGAAACCATCTAATCCTTGGCTTTCATTTTTTGGGAGGGTTTTTATTACAGTTTCTATTTCCATGCTTGTAATTGGTTTGTTCATGTCTATTTCTTCTTTATTCAACCTTGAGTTATTGTATAATTCTAAGTTTTTGTCCATCTGATCTAGTTTGTTGAACTTGCTTGCATGTAAATGTTCCTATTAATCTCTAATTATCCTCTGGATTTCTTTTGTGTCTATTGTAATTTTTCATCTTTCATTAATGGTCCTATTTATTTGCGTTTCCTTTGCTTTCTTTTTGTAGGTGGTTTCTAGTTTGATACCTTTATGGTCAGAGAAGATACTTGGTATGACTTCAATCTTCATGTACTTGGTTGATGTTTGTCTTGGACCAAGTATGTGGTCATTCCTGGAGAATGATCCATGTGCACTTGAAAACAATGTGTATTTGGTTTCTGGGGGGTGAAGTGTCCCATAAATATATGTTAGACCTATGTGATATAGATCTTTGTTTAGGGCTATTGTGCCCTTGTTTATTTTCTGTGCCATTTATCTGTCCATTGCTAAGAATGTGTTGTTGAAGTTTCTTATCACATATGTATTTTCTCCAGTGTCTGTTTTTGGAGACAGTAATAATGTCTAATGTAGTTTCATGTTCCTTTATTTGGTGAGTATATATTGATGAGTGTATATCTTCCCAGTGTATTTGATCATTATATAATGTCCATCTATGTCTCGTCACTTATTTTAATATTTTTTCTTTAATTTTCTTTAATTTATATCCTTTGCATTAGTATTACGTATTCCCCTGTAAGTTTCCCACTACAAATTCACCTGTGAACTGTCACCACAGTCCCTTGTACTCTTTTCTCCCCTATTTTGGTCACTCTTCCTCCCCCTCCCCTACAGAATGTCTCTTATTTGTGGTTGCCTGTTAGTTTTTGTTTTTGTTTTAAATATATAATTTTATTGTTATTTATGTCTTTTACATTTTGTATTCCCCTTGTGTAGCCCACCACCAATTCACCCGTGATCTATCACCATGGTCCCTTGTGTTCTTTTCTATTCCATTTTGTGCGCTTTTCCTTCCCCCCCCTCCAACGCCCCGCCGCCCCCTTCCGCTGATTGTCTCTCTCCTATTTGGTTTCCTTATAGTCCTGTTATAAGTGAAACCATACGATATTTTTCTCTTTCTTTCTGGCTTATTTCACTGAGTATGATCCCCTCTGATTCCATCCATGTTGCTGCAAATTGCATGTGTTTATCTTCTTTGAATGCTGAATAGTATTCCATTGTGTATATGTACCACATCTTCTTGATCCAAACATTTATTTTTGGACATCTGGGTTACTTCCATACCTTTGCTATTGTGAACAGTGCTGCAATGAGCATACGGCTGCATGTATCCTTTCGGATTAGTGTTTTTCTGTCCTTTGGGTAAATTCCCAAAAGTGGATTGCTGGGTCGTATGGAAGCTCCATGTTTAGCAGTTTGAGGAATCGCCATACAGCTTTCCATAGTGGTTGGACCAGTTCACATTCCCACCAGCAGTGTAGAAGAGTTCCTTTTTCTCCAAATCCTTTCCAGCATTTGTTGTTGCCTGTATTTTTAATGTGTGCCATCCTCACGGGTGTGAGGTGGTATCTCATAGTGGTTTTGATTTGCATTTCCTTGATTATAAGCGATGTTGAGCATTTTTTCATGTATCTGTTGGCCATTTGCTTTTCTTCTTTGGAGAAGAGCCTTTTGAGCTCTTCTGCCCATTTTTTGACTGGGTTATTGGCTTTTTTTTGTTCAGTTGTGTGAGTTCCTTGTAAATTTTTGTTATCAGTCCTTAATCAGATGTATTGTGTGCAAAGATCTTTTCCCAGTTGGTAGGGTGTCTGTTAGTTTTGGTTAATGTCTCTTTTGCTGTACAGAAGCTTTTCATTTTGATATAATCCCATCTGTTTATCTTGTCTTTCACTTCCTTCGCTTTGAGGGATGTGTCTTTCAAGATTTTGCTGAGATGTATGTCGTGTAGAGTTTTGCCTATATTTTCTTCTATACATTTTATGGTTTCAGGTCTTAAATCCAGGTCCTTTATCCATTTTGAGTTGACTTTTGAGCAGGGTGTGAGGTAGTAGTCTAGCTTCATTTTTTTGCATGTGGCTCTCCAGTTTTCCCAGCACCATTTATTGAATAGACTGTCCTTGTTCACCACGTTTTTTTTTGCTCCTTTGTCAAAGATTAGTTGTTCATAGATATGTGGCTTTAATTCTGGGTATTCTATGCGGTTCCATTGGTCTTTCTGTCTGTTTTTGTTCCAGTACCATGCTGTTTTAATTATTATGGCTTTGTAATATAGTTTGAAATCAGGGCGTGAAATTCCTCCATTTTCTTTCTTTTTAGTTAGGAGGGCTTTAGCTATGCGAGGTTTTTTGTGGTTCCATGTGAATTTCATCAGTAGTCGATCTATTTCTTTGAAGAATGTCATTGAGAATTTTATTGGAATAGCATTGAATCTGTAAATTGCTTTTGGTAGGATTGCCATTTTGATAATGTTAATCTTTCCAATCCATGAGCAGGGGATGCCTTTCCATGTTCTTGTGTTCTTCTATTTCTTTCAACAGAGTTTTGTAGTTTTCTTTGTAAGTCCTTTATGTCTTTTGTTAGATTTATTCCTAGATATTTGAATCTTTTGGTTTCAATTTTGAAGGGGATGGATTTCTTAATTTCTTCTTCTTCAGACTGGGTGTTAGCATATAGGAAGGCTGATTTTTGGTCATTGATTTTGTATCCTGCTACTGTACTGAACTGGTCTATTATTTTGAGTAGTTTTTCTATGGAGTTTTTAGGGGTTTGTATATATATTATCATATCGTCTGCAAATAGAGACAGTTTAATTTCTTCTTTTCCTATTTGAATCCCTTGAATGTCTTTCTCTTGTCTAATTGCTCTGGCTAGGACTTCCAGTATTATATTGAAAAGTAATGGTGAGTGTGGACATCCTTGCCTTGTGCCTGATCTTAGGGGAAAGACCTTCAGCTTCTCACCGTTGAGGATAATATTGGCCGTGGGTTTGTTGTGTATGGCTTTTATTATATTGAGGTATGGTCCTTCTATCCCAGGATTTCAAGGGCTTTTATCATAAATGGGTGTTGTACTTTGTCAAATGCTTTCTCAGCGTCTATTGATATGATCATATGGTCTTTGTTTTTCTTTTTGTTGATGTGTTGGATTACATTGATTGATTTTCGGATGTTGAACCATCCTTGTGTCCCTGGGATAAATCCCACTTGGTCGTGGTGTATTAATTTATGGATGCATTGTTGTATCCTCTTGGCCAAGATTTTGTTGAATATTTTTGCATCAGTATTCATTAGGGAGATTGGTCTGTAGTTTTCTTTTTTTGTATTGTCTTTGTCTGGTTTTGGTATTAGAGTAATATTTGCTTCATAGAATGTGTTTGGTAGTACTCCTTCCTTCTCGATTTTTTGAAAGAGTTTGTGTAATATAGGGACTATTTC
>PVIJ01008888.1:0-70735 GCA_004024925.1 Scalopus aquaticus
AAAAAAAAAAAAGAAATACACTGTTGAGGGGAGCAGCAGGCGAGGCAGGAGAGGTCTGCCACACCATGTGGGATTCTCCCCGGCTGGGCATCGAACTCACATCGCGCGCTGCGGACAGCTCCACAGCGCAGTGCTCAACCGCTGCACCACTAGGGAGGCCCGAACCTGAGACTCTTAATATAAAATAGCTAGAGCCTAAATTGAGAAGCAGGTCAGAGCACCTGGGTCTCTTCATAGAAGAGGCTTCTACTTGAAGTCCAGGAAAAGAAATTCAAAACATCTGCCACTCCTTCAACTCTGCAGGGCTAAAACCAAAACAAAGGAACACTTGAACAAACTAGAGCTCAAGTACCTGTCAATAACAGAAGCAAACACTCCAGAATAAGGCTGTATGATGAAAACAAAAGGGAACAACACCCAGCCTGTGGTCTCGTATTTACTACCATCGGTGTCCAGCGCTGCATCCAGAGCTTAAAGATAGCCTAGAGTGGAAGTGAACACTAGACTCTAAGAGATTAAGATGGAGGAGTTGGACTAGAGGAGGGAATTACTGTAAATCCCCACACAACTCTGGTACCCACAGCACAATAAACTCCAGAGTTTACTGGAGGTAAAAACACCAAGACACATTATAATAAAGCTGTTGACAACTACCAACAAGAAGAGAATATTAAAAACATCAAGAGAAAAAAAGGGGATAACTTATAAGGGAACACCAATCAGACTGTCAGTGTTCCTGCTGTTGAGTAGAAATATTATAAGCATGAGGGAACTGGAAGGAGATGTTTAAAGTACTTAAATAACAAGACTTCCAGCCAGAATCCTTACCCAGCAAGATTAACATTTAAAATGGAAAGAGTAAGGACCTTCACTGAAAAGCAAAAGCTAAAAGGATCTATCAGTATCAAGCTGCACATGAAAGAAGTTCTGTAGGGGTGACTGAGGAGTAGTGAGGCAGCAGACACCTAGATTGGCAGATAGGTTGGAGGGTACACTGTTGAAGAGCTAGAAGAATGGGGGTGCAGAGGGAATATTACTGCCTTGAACCTGAAACTCTTAATATAAAATAGTTAGAGCCTAAAGGGGTAGTGAGAAGCACGTCAGAGGACCTGGGTCTCCTCATAGATTGCTCAACATGGAGGGGAATAGAGTAAGAGTAACAAGGTGGTCCATAGAAGGAATCAAGAGACCAGGCCCATCAATAGGTCACACAAAGAACCCATCATATACACAAATGGTGTATCATATATGCTGTCACACAATAATTAATACAAGTGACACATAAGACAGTGGAAATAGAATTTAAACAAAACATAACCTGAAGACTTCAGAAAATGAAAAGACAAAAACATAAACAAAAGTATAAATATGGTAACAAGCACTTTTATCTCAAAAGTTCCTTAAATGTAAACAGCCTGAGATCACCCATCAAAAGATAAGGGTGGCTGATAGGGTTACAAAGCAAAACCAAACACTCTCTTGTTTACAAGAAACTCATCTACCAACAAAGACAAGCATAAGCAAACAGTTAAGGGCTCCAAGATAGATATACAAGCAAATGGCAGCCAAGGAAAAACAAAATCAGGAACAGAGATACTTTAATCTGATAAAATAGACTTACAACTAAGAAAGGTAATAGAGATAGAGACAAACAATGTATTATGATTAAGTATCTACACAAGAAGAAACAATATTCATAAATATACATATACTCCAAATGAGGGGGCACTAAAATACAGAAGACAACTAATGACAGAACCTAAGAGTTCTGTTATTATTCATAACACAATAATCTTAATATCTCATTTACAAAATAGATCAACAACATAAACAACAAACAAGGAGACAATAGCCTTAAATGAGTAGCTAGACTAAATAGATCTAACAGATATCTGCAAGTCACTCTACCCAGAAAACACCTCATAGACAATTTTTTTTCAAATGCACATGGAACATTTTCAAGAATAGACCATATCTTGGGATACAATTCAATTGTCAATAAAACCACAGAGATGAAATTATACCTAGTACCTTCCCTGACCATGTCATAAAATTAGAAATCAACAATAAGAAAAAAAAAAACCAGGAAAATCTATGAATACCTAGAGATTAAGCAACAAGATGCTTAAAAGAAAAGGATAAAAAAGGAAAACAAAACTGAAATTAAAACATACCTTGAGACGAGTGAAAATGATGACACAAGCTACCAGAATCTTTGAGACACCATAAAAGTGATTATCGGAAGATAATTGTAATACTGGCCCACATTAAAAAGTAAGAAAAATCTCAAATACATAATATGGTTTCAAACCTAAAGAAACTTGAAAAACAGGAGAAAACAAGAAATCCAGTGTTAGTAGAGGAAGGAAATAATAAAAATCAACGCAGAAATAAATGAAATAGACATCAAAATGACCTTACAAAAAATAAATGACTAAGCAATATTTTGTGGGATGTCCTTTTAATCATTTTGTATTTTCATTTGCTGTGTAGAAGTTTTTCAATTTGAGATAATTCCAATTGTTTATTTTTGTTTTTAATTCCCTTGCCACAGGGTTCAAGTCACCAAAAATATGTTTGTTGTTGATATCATGGAATGTATTATCAAGTTTTGCTTTTATGTATTTTGCTATTGCTTTTCTCATATCTAATTCTTTAATCCATTTAATCCATGTCTATGGTGTTAGCGAGTAATCCAGCTTCATTCTTTTATGTGTGGCTTTCCAGTTTTCCCAGCACCACTTATTAAAGAGACTCTCTTTCCCTCACCTTATGGTCATGGATGTTTATCATAGATTAGACTCTGGTATATGCATAGATTTATTTCTGAACTTTCAATTCTGTCCTATTCGTCTGTGTGTCTTTTTTTTTTTTCTTTCTTTTCGGCAATACCATGTTGTTTTTAATACCTGTGCTTTATAGCATAGGGAATATTATTCCTCCATTTTTCTCATTTTTTCTTAAGGTTGTTTTTGCCCTAGAAGACTCTTGTTGTTCCATATCGATTTTAATTTTTTTTCTAATATTGCTGTTTGATCGCTCATAAGTGGAAGTTAATTGCTGAACATGTTCAAGTAGGTAGAGAGCTCTTCACTGGCTTCACCAGGGGTAACTTTCTGCCTGTAAGGCTGGGAAGACTGTTGGATAGAGTGTTAGTTGTGTTATTTGTTCTTTCCATATGTGATTGTTTTATATTTTATTCTGAAATGTGAGGAATGGTTCCAGTACCCCAGTCATGTCCTTAATGACTTAAATATAAGATCAGTTCTCTCCCATTACATGATCTGAGTCTGAAGTTCTAGTTTTTCACCAATTCTCCAAGAAAGAAATGTCTTGAAACTGCCCTACTCACCTATATTAGTCCTTGTTCACTCTCTAAGTACTAACTTTGTGCTATTTACTGGGGATATGGAGAGGTGATACTGAGATCTGTTTGAAAACAGGAGTTTCTTAAGCTCCCCATCTCCAGAGCCACATACATACATGGAATATACATGTCTATTCCATGTATACAAGTATGCAAGTATAATTGAGCGAGGTCTCGACTGTGGAGAACATCCTTCTTGTGTGAAGAAGCGAAGGTGCCATGATTGTTGAGAGTAGATTGTCCTGTTGACAGGTACTCTCTCTGCATCGTCCTTTTCTTCCTAAGGAACCTCTAAGTGAAATGAAAATCAATTCTATTTGTAAACACATACAGACACATGAAAATTCATAAGAAGGAAATACCAGGGCCACTTAGGAAACTTTCCTTATCAAAAGGGAGGATGTTGAGGAACTGAGGTGTGGCCTCGCTGGGAAGTAGAACCAATAACAGTGTGACAGGAAAATCTGTCTAGTCTCTGAACCCTGCAGCATTCTTGGGAATGAAGATAACAAAAGAAGAAATGAAGAAAAAAAAAAACCAGATTTCATTCCAGATACATAATCAAACAGAAGGGAAGTTTCTTTTCTGACTGGGACAAGAAGCCACGCTGCTAGTCCAGGAAAGCCTTGTTGATGAAGACAGTATCTTGGCATTTAACAGCAACTAATAACTTAGGTAGGTTTCTTTTATTTTAGCATTTTTCATTTTATATTAAAATTATGTTTTTTATCCTATATATCATCCTATTCTTGAGTTCCTTGTAGGCAGTTATTTTTACCATTGTCTTTGATTTATAAAGATTTTAACTGGTAGACTCTACACAGTTAATGTTAATTGAACGCAACAGAACTGGGGAACTAGTAGAAGCTTTTTCATGAGAAGGAAGTAAAGTTGAAATAATGTGGTTTTAGGGTTCTCAAGATATCCTTTGCCTGTTTCACTTTCTTTTTCTGGCCTTCATCCTGACTATTCAAATGCCAAAGCAAGAGAGATGAGGAAGGAAGAGGCGGAGGATAAGAGGAAAATAGCATATTGGCCACCATCCAGCTATTTTTCCCTGGTTGCTGTTCTTTTGAGGTGATGGGCCCTCAGATAGAAACTCTGCTCTTTTATCCTACCAGTGCCCAGCACATTAAAATGCTACACATTTTTATTATATGAATAGATGAATCCCTTCTGGGTCAGTGACAGCCCTATTTCTCCTCACATAACCCCAGGAGGAAGGTGAGTGAGTTTGGGGTGATGCCAAACCCCTGGTGTGTACTCTCCATCTCTGACCACACAGAAATAGGGGACAGAGAAGGGCAGAAAGTGAAGAATAATTTGGGAAAAATAAAGGACAAAATAGAAGGAAAACTGACTGAAACAATAATAGCTGGAAGAAAGGTTGAAAAAATTAGTCTAGTCTAGTGTACCATGGTTTTTCTTGCTCATACTTTTTTATATTTAATAGATTTTATGGTGAAATGCTTTTTTAAGTTTGACTCCTAAATTTGCTACCTGTGGCACTAAAATTCGATTAAAAAACTAACTAATGTGCAATAGTTATTTTCCTGTTCATACTGCTACAGCCAGTTCACACTGTCTCCATATTTTCTGTAAAACATTCCAAAAGAAGTTGTTTAATCAAAGTTCATTATAAGTAGAAGAGGAATTCAGAAGTCACATCTGATTTTATTGTTCTCTGAAATGGCTTATAATATCTAGGATCTGAGTCAATTTTTCCTTTCTAATCCCTTTGGATTATCCAATTGACATATGTAAGCATAAATATACTTAAGGCCCTTACTGGCTAATTTTGCTTTGGCAAAGCTGTTTCTGAATAACTTAAGATTTTTGGCAACTAAACAACTAGTTCTCATTAAAATGAATACTATTTCCAAAAGCATTATGTAAAGTCTGTACAATCTTATTTTCTGATAACTTTTACTGCACCCTAGGGGATTCATAATGCCCTTCTTGGAAGAAGAAAAGGCAGGAATGTTAATTCAGAAACATGACATCATTTCCTAAAGCATGTTTAATGTAATTAAAAATAAAAATTAAGGTATTGTGTCTACATTAACAGAAAGAGAAGGGAAACTTAGTCATTTGTCTGGTTTACTAGTTATTGAATGTGGCCTAGAGAATAAATTCTACCTGCACCCTCAGCATTTCTGGTTGAAGATCTCATCTTACCTTACAGAATGCATGCTGCATAAGACTTTGAAGGTAGAGCTTGGGCTCCATCGTGCCCTGTGTCAGCAAGCTGAAGGAGGAGACACAAATGGGACAAGCCATCTAGGAGATGGAAATGAAGCTCATACTCTTGGTGCCTTGGGAAATGTCAGGCTTCCTACATGAAGGACAATTAGGCTGAATCTGAAGGAAGGTGAACATTAAAAAAAGGAAGGAGGAAAATGCTAAGGTCACCTGAGAGAGCTTGGAGGTTCATTTGATGAGGCTGGAGCATATGATAGTGAGAGATGAGAGTGAAAAGTAGAATTTGAATGTTTTGATAAGAAGTTTGCATTTTGTCTTGTTGATGTATTGGGAAGCAATTATGTCGATTATGACCATTCCAAAAAATGAATGAGGACATCTTAAGGAAAAAAACCTGTATCCAGAGGGATTCTGTGCACAATTTCCAGGGAGAGCCTTTGCATTCACATCAACTATGATATTACTAATCTTATTATCTAGATATAATCCACAAACCACAGAATTTACATTTTAAATGGTTCAATTAAGTGGTCTTCAGGATATTCAATCAGATGTACTACAGTCGTTACTATTCCAGAATATTATCATCATCCTTCAAAGAACCCATTAGCAGGTACCCTCATTCCCACTCTCTCCAGCCCCTGACAGCAAGCAGTCTACTTTCTGTCTCTGTGGATTTGCCTACTCTGGAAACTTCACACAGAATGGAAGCATATAATAGGTTATATTCAGTGCCTGACTTATTTCAACGTCCGGTGCTATTTTCAAGGTTCATCCATGTTATAGCTGGAGTTACTCCTCCAGAAAGTTCGACATTGGTCTTTGACAGTTTTTTTTCACAGACAGGGGTCTACAGGGGAATGGGTAAGCTGTTGGTGGAGCTTCACACTGCATGAGGTTGAGCTACAGGATGTGTTGCTTTTTCAGGGCCAGAGGGAGTTATTTAGGATACTTAGCTTGTTTTAGGAGTATAGGGACTCCCTATCTTAGGCTCAAGTGGCACAGGGACTGGAGAAGAATATATTTGCAGAATGGCAAGGAACTCTGAGACCACCCTGGAAAATCTGGGGTAGGCACAACTGTCACACTGCATGAGCTAGCGCTTTCTGGAACAACAAAACCAGAGTCTCTTGTGTAGAGGCTCATCTCAGGTACATCTCTCAGCAAGAGTCATTGGAATGTAAGTTCTTCATCTTTACCCCCAGGCAAAGGTTCTCTGGGATTTCCACTGTGCATTTTCACTCATGTCTTAAGAATATTCATTAAGAAAATAAAATATAATTGTGATCTTGTCAGGGTCACTTGTTCAGAGAATGCCAAAGTAACCCATCCTGCTAAATGACTTGTGGGTTAAGGTCAGCTGGCACTGGAGGACTGAAATCTGATTCAGAACACAGCTTCCAGGCATGGAAGTGGCCAGTGCTGGGGCCTTGGGGTCTGAGACCAAGGAAAGCAAGACAAAGGCAAGGACGGAGATGTGGAGTCTAGGATGCAGGGAGAGTGGGCCATTCATTTATTCAGCAGTATTTATGGGTACCTGTTCTGGCTACTGGGGAGAGAGCAGTGAATTAAAAAGATATTCCCCTGGGACAGACAGCATAGTGGGTTTTGAGCATCTGGAGTTAGCTTGTAAAGATTGTTGTTTCTTATTTAGTAGTGCTTGAGCTCTAAAGTTGGTCTACTCCCATTTATTGTAGTAGAACTATAGGTAAGATGTTTAATTTCATGTTCCTTATCTGAAAATTGAAGCTTAGGTACTTCCTGGATTGTTCAGAAGATAAAATGAACTAAAAGCACATAAGGCTTTTAGTAAGTTCTTGGCACATAGTAAGTATTCCACAAATGGTGCATTTTTTTTTTCCAGCTGGTCATGAATACAATCTATTATGGATGGTGGGGTAGTCTCAGAAGAACCTGAAAAGTTTGGGGCTAGTATGCCATGCAAAATAACTTGAACTTGATCCTATAGCCACTGGACAATTCTTGAAGGTTCTGGACAGTGCACACCATCAAGTCAACACACCTTCTAGTCAAGTATTTTGTGCATTTTACCTAAATGATAAGTGGCACTGCTGACTACCTTTTCCTCTTAATCTCTCCAATACCATTTTAGTTTTGCTCTTACTTTAGGTCTTGTCTGCTTTCAAGTCATTCTCAGCCCTGTTCTTGAGTAATCTATGTAGAATGTAATTATTATCACTGAACCTGATGAAAATCTGAAAGTGCCTCCCTAGTCCCTTAAGTTAATTCTGTGAGTGGTATAGGGGGAACTTCATGACCAATGTGCCTGCACATGCTTCCACTATCATATTCTCTATGCTCTAAAGTGAATTCTCCCATTCTATCATGTGGAATTAATGCCATTTCCAAGCTTGTTTCTTAGTTTTTTGACTCCGCAATTTTACAGGTGCCATTTCTTTCCCTTAGAGTTCATTTTCTTTTTTTCTGCACGGCTTATGGCTTTTTCCTCATTCTTTAGGACTTCACTGAATGGCAAACCCACAAGATCCTCACTTTTTAATTTTCAAGTTGCATAGTCTTGTATGACCCATTAATCAAGGATTAATAATTTGTTACGTGTTTGTCTTTATAACTGGTAAACAGAGAATAACTTATTGCCCTTCTAATCAAAGACATGCACATTCCTTTTCATAAAATCACTCAGCATTGTTTCAAGGGAAGTTAACCCGAGACTGTTCTTCTATGTGGTGTGTGAGACTGAGGATGGGCGGAATAAAAGGATTGCCATTTAGGAATCTTTACATTAGTTTGGACTGGCATTTTGATTATTACCAAGGATAGGTTTTTCAGTCACTGAAATGAGTCTGTATTAGAGACTGGAAGTGATAGGGGAAGCTAGGACCCTTGCAACATAGGATATGTTACTTGGGGAAAGGTAAAAAAGAGGCACCAGGGCAGGTTAAAACTGGGGTCATGAGAAGGAATAACATTGTCTTCTGCTTCTATTCTTCCACCTCCAATTTGTGCAATAAAGCAATTTTATTTCTTTATCTGAAATAGGATTCACAGGGTGGCTCCAGAACTCCGTTTCTTTTCTTTTCTTTTTTTTTTTTAAGATTTATTTATACAAGCTGGGGTACAGGCCAAAGGTGTGGGGCGGCGAGAGGGTTCACCAGAGACAGAGCGGGGAGCGGAACAGGCAGATCAGAAATACACTGCGGAGGGGAGCAGCGGGCGAGGCAGGAGAGGTCTGCCGCACCATGTGGGATTCTCCCCAAATGGGTGTCGAACCCACATTGCCCGCTGCCGACAGCTCCACAGTGCAGTGCTCAACCGCTGCGCCACCAAGGAAGGCCCTCCAGAACTCCCTCTTTCTTACTGAATTTGAACCTACTCTAAAAGAAAGGACTGAAGTTTTGGCTTCTTGCTCTTTTACAAGTCAGAATATTCTTACAGAACAAGTTAAGCCTTAGCTAAACATTTCTTCGAAGACATCATTTTTGTACATTTCCTTTTCACCATTGGTGAAAGTTCACGAACAAAGATATTTATTGAAGTGTTAGCACTCCTGAAAAATTGACATACTATTGTAAGTATCAGTAGGGTTTTAAGATACTTATTTTCAGTGGAAAATTAGGCAGTTATTAGAAATGAGATTTATACAATAATAAAGATGTCAAAAAATACCATGTGCTCCTGAAATAGTTGTAATCATATTAAAAACCCTTAAATTAATGGCAGGATATAAAATGTTATTTGTCCTGGAGCATTAGGATTATGCATACTATTTAAACTTCTTTCTGTTTTTCCATATTCCAGATATTTATTCATTCTCCCTTCTTCTATCCCTTTTCCTCCCTCCATCCCTCCCTTAGTTCCTTTCTTTCCCTCCCTCTCTCCATGTATTCTCTCCCTCCCTCCTTTCATCCATTTTTATTGAGCATTTATTCTGTGTCAGGACCTCTTCCAGATCCTGGGAAGAAATCAGTAAACAAAATAGTCACCAATTCCAAATATGACATTGTAGTTGGTTGGGCAACAGACAGGAAGAGACAACTAGAAGACGGAGAAGAAACCTGAGGTAAAGACACCAAGTCCAGGTCAAAGGCAATGGAAGCATGAATAGCACTAATAGCTCTTTTGGCTGCCTTTCTTCTCACATTGTAGCTCTTCTGGATGATTTCATCTTTTAGTTTTTCATTCAGGTCTCTGCTCAAATGTCACTGCTCAGGAAGGAGATCTATAACCACCCTCTGTTTTCTTGCCCTTCACCCTCCAAGTTTTAAGTAGTACTTATTTTTAACTGACTGACATCATAGGATGAATTTATTATTATTTGTTTATTGTTGTCTTCCTTCCCTTGAACGTAAGCATGAAATAGGGACTTTCGTTCATTATTGTGTTCCTGTCATTGTTGTGTTCCTGTCCTCCTGTACAGATGAGGAGAGTTTTAATAAATAATATGTGAATGATTAAATAAATATTCCTAGATTTGTATCTGTAACTTTGATATCACGCCTCAGTTTCAGATCTGTATTTCCGATGCCAACTAACACTGTAAAATGTATCCTGAGTATAGAATTCCACATATTCAAGCTTCATAAGATCAGTCACCTTCCCTGGTCAAATCTGTTTCACTTCTTAAGAACTTCTGTTGGTTAAGGTCAATTCTTTGTCTCTCAAGTATTCAAGTCTGTACCTATGTTCCTTTGTTACCACATCCCGTTTGCCTGCTCCCTAGGAGGATTTGTGGTGGGGTAGACATGCTTTGACACTATAGCAGGGGAATGAAAGCTTACATTCTTTCTACCAAATGATACTCTAAAGCAATTGCTTGTACATTGTGTCTGATTGAAGAAGAAAATGTTTGCACTTTAGGGTTATTTTGCTTGATCTTTATATTGAATTGGCATACTCTACTCTAATTTGAGCGTGCTTTCTTGTCCCATGTAGTGAAAGGCCTGCATGACTTACAACACTTTTTCTTTTAAACATACCGAGAAGGGAGGAATGGACCAGCTATACGGTTATTTTATGCATTTATTAGTTACTCATAGTGTGTTCTGAGTTATGGTGGGAGGAGGTAGAGAAGTGGTCAGTGAAAAACAGTAAAACCACTTTTTTTGGTCAACACTAAAATTCTATTTAGGGTATTTAAACTATAGGAGCTTAAGTTGACTAGTTCACCGTATAGCCTTCGACTAGCCTTCACACTGCACTTGCTGCCTTTTTTTGCAATGTGTGTCACCCATACCTATGTGAAATAAGCTAGGGGAAGAGACTGCCATTCTTACAAGCTTCATCAACCTACATACACTTTCAAATTACAAGGAAATGTTACTCTATTGTGAGTCTACCAACTCTAAGACCCACGTTTCTGATTTCAAGGAGCTTGCAGATGCGTTGGGAAAACAGGCTATCAACAAGATAATATTGCCAAAATAAGGCGCATGTATTTAAACACGTCAAAAGATATGTTTATATATATTCTCATTTATTTCCTGCTGCCACTTTTTCCTCCACAGCGTGAATTATTGATCCTACTTTTGCAACTTAAAAACAAACTATAAACAAAACCATGAAACACACTTGGTATTCTGCAGCCATCACATCCCCCCTATTGTGCCTGAGGTCACAATAAATTTTACTTGGAGATATTTCCATAGATTAAAAGTCATTAGCGTTGAAAGAGACGTAGTCGTTAGAAATGTCTAGATCTGTATTTCATGGCGCTCGAACTCCATCATGGAAAACACTCGTCCTCTTTAAGATGAGTGTTCTGCATATAAGGTTAAGGGTTTGAGGTTGTCTGATCTGGCGCAGCAGCAGGCACGGGCGGGGCGGGGCTAGGCTGCCCGGCTCCTCAGCTAACGGTTCCGGGCGGGGCGGGACTAGGAGGGCGGGGCGGCTACTCAACTAACGGTCCGGGACGGCGGGCGCGTGCCCGCGGGCGGCGCCTCTAGGAACCCCCGTCGTCCGGGAGCGCGCCTCCGCCTCCGTCTGCTCCTCCGGCAGCCGCCGCTTCCTCTGGCCTACCCCGTCTCCCCCCGCCGCAGCGCCTGGTGCCGCTGCTCGGGGCCTGCGGTTGAGCCCCACCGGGGCGGCGCCGGCCTGCGCCATGAGGATCACGCCCTCTGGGCCCTGGCCGGGCTTCTTCAAGAGGCGGGGTGGGCCGTGACCAGGCGACGGCGCGGCGGGCCGAACGCGGGCTCGCGGCTGGGTCGCCAGTGATGGGGGACAGGTAATCCGCCCCGCGCGGGGCCGAGGGCCGCGAGGGTCCCCTCAGCCGGGACCAGGGCGGAAGGGCGCGCTGCCAGCGGGCGCAGCCCCACGTGGTCCGCACTGAGGGTCCCTTTGCTTTCGCACAGGTGGCTCCGGGTGACCGTCCTCCCCGGCTGCGTGGGCTGCAGGACTGTGGCGGTTCAGGCGTCCTGGACCGTGCGCGACGTTAAGGAGCGCATCTCGGCCGAGACTGGCTTCCCGGTGTCGGAGCAGAGGCTGTGGCTCGGCGACAGGGAGGTATGGTATTCCAGAACCCTCTCCTTAGTAGGATGATTGGCCGGAGGACTTGAGCACCTCACCTTGGCAGGCGCTAGGCGCGCTGGTACTGGAACTGAGCAGGCTTTATTCTGGTACAGCGGAAGACAAATACTCACTGAAGGGTCAACCTGGAAGTAATGCTTTGTTAATCACGTCAAGAAAACGTCACGGGTATTTTCTTCTACTTAGTTGTGATTTTTCTTGATTTACCATTTCTACGTTTGTTAGCTCTCCCCCTCCCACCCTTTTTTTGTCTGAGTCTTCACTTCCTGAAATTGATGCATTAGAGACGGTGATTTTTGAGACATCATCATTGGAGTGACTTAATCATTACTCATTTTTCTAAGTGCGTTGTAAATTAGCGGGATTACAGGTAAATATTTTCACCTTTATGTGTTGGAAGTTTCTTCCCTTTTTTAAAAAGATTTATTTATTTATACATACAAGCTGGGTATAGACCAGAGGCATGGGGCAGTGAGAGGGTTCACCAGAGACAGAGCGGGGAGCAGAACGGGTAGAACAGGAATACACTGCTGAGGGGAGCAGCGGGCGAGGCAGGAGAGGTCTGCAGCACCATGTGGGATTCTCCCTGGCTGGGGATCCAACTAGCATCGCTGCTGCCGACAGCTGCACAGCGCAGCGCTCAACTGCTGCGCCACCAGGGAGGCCCCAGTTTCTTCCCATTTTTAAAACCACAGAATGTAGGAATGAAAGGATCTATAGATGTAACTTAATACAGAGCTATTATCTTAAGGAGTAAATTTATATTAAAACTTCTAAAATGTAAATGAATGACTTAGCAAGTCAAAACTTTGGAAAATAGAAATACTACACGTTGCCATATGTATTGTTCAAGATTGGTGAATATACTGCACATTTTCTTAAAGGCATTTATTAAGGATATTTTGCTGAAAATGAATGTACTTTATCCTACTAAATAGCTTCACTTTTTACATGACAGAACATTTTGAAGATTTAAAAGAGGCAATAAAGGCTTGAACAGATAAGGCGCAAGTAATACTTGAGTTATATAGAATAACATTTCAAGTACTGGGTTCCTTACTACCTTATATAAGTACTTGGTACCTGTGATTTTTAGCCACCACTATGTATCTGGGTCTACTCTCTGGTCTCTTGCCCACTTAGACACAGATTTCTGGTTAACCTGTTCCTATGTTCTCCTCAGATTAGTTCTCCTTATCAGCTCACCAGGGTGTTTGGTTTCCGGCAGACAGTGACTTGACTGAGGAATTTGGGCAGAATTGAGCAGCAGAGTGTGTCATTCTTACCTCTTTTTCAGTACCTACCCCTACCTGTTCACCTTTCTGTGTATGCTCACTTGGTTCTCTACCGACTTCTTTGGTTACACCTCCATTTGGTCATATTGTATTCTAGATGTGTTCAGTCATGCCATTCGAAGTGTATTTTGGGGGTATGTCAATGCATAACATAAGATGGTGAACATGAGAGTGGTGTGTTAATGTTTTGAATTGAGTGGATGGGCAGAGAGGGGCTTAGTTAGGAAACTTTTGTGCTAATGTGAAGTAATGAGGTTCTACACATTAGCTGTAGAGGTGAAACTAAAAGGAAAGGTAATACAGGAGATTTAGTAAAAGATAAAATGATGCCAATTTGGTACTGAATGGCTGTGTGTGTTTGTGGGAAGGGGAAGTCGGATATAGAAAAGGCAGAAGACTTTGCCAAATATGTTCATAAGCCTTGAGTGAGAACAGAAAGTAATGCTTCAGTTAACAAGTAGGGGTGGGAGGAGGGTGAGGTATTTTTAATTTTGGAGGAAATATGGTGATGGATTTGCTTTCGTATGGTTCAGCTGATGGCAAAACAAAAAAGATGTACCTAGGAAATACATGAAGAGGTAGTGTAAGAGGGTAGTCCTCAGGAAAAGGGGAATGTTCCAGGTTCCCTGCCCCACCCAAGGGAGGGAGGGTGGAGCTGGGCAGGAGAGATAAGAAGCTGGAGAAGGAGAGAAAAAAAAAAGGCGGGGGGAGAAGGAAGGAAGCAGGATGGAGAGCCAGAAGCACAAGGAACAGAGAGACGTGAAGAAGCTGCACTGACCCAGACTGATTGAGATAGATGTGGGTGAGAGACCCGTGGGAAGGTGACTATGGCAACGTTGATCTTGATTTTGATTTTGCTGTTTTCCTCACAGACTTGTCTGACTGTTTCTGACCCTTTTCTATGGGTCCCTGCCGAAAGGTGTTTTAGACTGATGGCAGGCTTTCGGGCCTTGCTTTGGGCCCATCCCATTTGGGTGGACTTTTGCCCACGAGGTGATGGTAACTTTGGGTGCTTAGTTTAGAAACTATTATTCTTTGTCTTTTCTGTATTATTACACTAATTGTATTAAAGTTTCTTTTCCACTTAAGATCTTATATGTTTTATCTTGATGTGGCAGATGGCAGAACCTATTTAGAGCAGGCAGGTTTGGGGGTTCTGGGAGTGCCTCTCTCCCTGCCCTGTAACAGTAGGTGACCTCGATTTAACTTCCTGTAGTGCCAGTGGATAACAGAGACCAAATTAATTATGGTGTTAGGATCTACTTTCCTATTTATAATAAGGTTGAGATAAAATGAATTCTAACTAATTGTGAGTCCTCTGCTATATACGAATCTAAATTAGATAGTGATATACAAGATCAAGGACTGAAGCTCAAGGGATACAGGCTTGGCCTGGAGAAATAATTTTGGGAAGTAACTTTCTCAGCATGTTTCTTTGGTAAAATGCATTGGAAATATGTTGACATTTATTGAGCACCAAACTATGTTCCACACACTGTGAGGATATTTTTTATATATTTCAAATTGTACACAAAGCACCCTCATGAATTAGCTTTTACCAGTTCATTTTTCAGTAGATTACAGGTAGAGTCAGAGAGGTGAAGTATCAAATCACAATTTGAAGCCAAGTGTGTTTGAGTCCAAAATTTATAGACTTTTAACTATTACATACCATAGAGAATGTAGGTGTTTTATTTAGAAATAAAAGTCAAACGTTAAGTTCTTTAAAGCAGAAAGGAGACTCAAACTATTAAAAATAAGCTTTAAAGTCAAGGATGGCTTTCACCCAGAGAACAAGCAGTGGGCACAGTACTCTCCTGAGTCAGAGGATAGGCTTTTGCCTTCTACTTTGCTGGTGAATTTTGTGATGCTGATGTGTGCCATTAAAAAAGGTCACCTTTTACAAAACAAATCTTTCACAGAAGTGGTTTTCTTTTCCTTGTTAATTCAGTGCTACCCAGAATATTTTAGATTTGAGTTATTAGTGAGAATTCTAAATATTTCAGGGTAGGCAGGAAATAAAAGCTGCTTACCTCTTTTTCATTCACTGGTTTAGGTTGGTATTGGACTTAGCTGTAGGTACTTAGTTTTCAGTCTTTTTGGGTCACCAACCATTCTGTTTCTCCTAGACTTGCTTTTGCTTTCCTGACCTGAAAGTGGAATTTATAAGTTTTGCATTTTATCTCCTCTACCATGAGGAGACTGAAGCTGTACAGTATTGCTATAATCTCCTTGATCATTTTTATTCTGTGCCAAATGTGTTTGAGCTCAAACCAGGAGTTTTGAAGTATTACTTAATTTTCTCATCTTTTAATTGACAATGTTATCGTTGTCAACTCTTTTTAATCTTGAGAACTTCCTTGTGTCCTTGACAACTGAACCAAGGAAGAAATTTTGGGAGATTCAGATTGCAACTAAGTATGGTATTGCTTGTTCAGTAATTTGGAGGGTTTCATTAGTGTATTTTCATTGCTGTATAATATCCCACTGTATGACTGTGTCATAAAAATAGGGTAGTATATAAATTTTTGTTTTTAAGAACAGTATCAATAAGATTATTCTTACCCATATTTCCTGTGCAAGAAGCTTTTACAGCCTTGCTTTAAAATTCAGTGGGATTATATATGTGAAAGTGCTTTATGAACTAGAAACTGTAACTATTACAGAAATGGGGGCTAGAGTACAGACGATATAAGGAGAGAAAGACCAAAAGAAAATTATTGTAAAAAATCTAAAAGATGTTGAGAGTCTGATGTTTGAAATGGAGATAGGCAAGTTAGATATAAGAAAGACTGGGCCTGGGCATTCTGAGACCTAGAGACTAATTGAACTTGTGGTTTGGAAAGAGGGAGGCCATTCCCCTAGCTTTCCTATCAAAGTAAGTAGGTAGAAGGTGGCTGCTATTACTTAAGATACAAAATAAAAGATGGGAGATGAATGTTGAAAGGAGAACTGGTTAACCTTTGTTCACTAGGTTACCTTTGACAGGTTGAGTTTTAGGGACCTTAAAGGGTAGGTATCAGTGTGAGATGCATGGTAGACAGTTTGAAATACTGAATTCTTGATATGAAGATAAATGGCCTTCACATGCTGTCACTGAAGTATAAGTTGCAAGGTGGCATTTTAGGTGAGATTTTCAGTAATGTTTGACCTGTGAGAGGTCAGTAGAGAGTGGACCACTGGGTTGAACACTAATATGGCTTTTTTCATTTTCCTTATTTAAAAAAAAACACTCTGTGACACTGCTGGTAATACGTATCGTCCCTGCCTATTTGAGAAACAGTGATAACTAAAAAGAAAATGAATTTCAAGGTGTTTTCCAGGAAAGTCAATTTCAGGGAAGCTGTAGACCAAAGCAGCTGCAGCAGTTGTAGTCTTCGTTTGTCTCTTTCACATTTTCTTTCACCTTTTTATTGCAACATTTATGGTAGTGTTTTCTGAAGTGTCTTCCTAGGGAAAAGAAATCCTGTAAGATACTCATTGAAAATAAATGAAAAAATATATGCTGCTAAAATTTGTATATACTGTTTAGTCTTTTCTAGGAAAATTACTGAACCTATTAATAGGTTAAATGACCTAAAACCCAATTATCTCAAGTAATTTAAAACATCTTTTTTGTGTGCTCTAATATCTGTTGTATCCATGGAGTTCTGTTGAGCAAAAAATGATTTTGTTTATGTTGATATTCCTGATACATCATAAAAATTATAAATCATTATTTGTAATCCTTTACAGAAAATTCGTTTAAATTTTTAAATAAAATATTTGACTAAATTTCTTATCTCTGCAATATTCACCGTGAAACTTATTTCCCAGTAAGGACAGCTAACAAGCATTATTTCTTATGTGGAAAGAATTGTGATAAAGTTTTGAGTTTATTAATATTAGGAATTAGTTGCTTTTCATACATTTTCTTTTCTTTTTTTCAGTTATCTGACTGGATCAAGATTGGAGATCTGACTTCCAAAGATTGCCATCTCTTTGTAAACCTTCAATCAAAAGGCTTAAAAGGGGGAGGTATAATACTGACTTTACCAAGGAGTATGCTGTTTTTAGTTGCATAAAGATTATGTTTTAAAAGTGAAATGAAGGGATATACCATTGGAATATGATGAGGGGATATCAGGACCAGAGTAGATTGAGCTAGTGTGTTATAAGAATGCTTGGGCTGTAATAGTCTGTGGAGTGCTGTAGGGCCTTGCTCTTGGTGGCTGGTTGTACCAAAATGATGTAGATACATATATAGTGACAACTTTCTTTTATAAGCACAGATTTCTTTTTTATTTATGTACAGATTTTTTATTTTGTTCATCTGAGAAGTTACTTCCCTTTCTCTCCCTTCACTTTTTTGTTACCCACTTAAAGGTTGCCTGGTTGGTCAGTTCTGAGAATCTCTATAGTTTAGGAAAGAATTAAGGCTTTTTGACCTGGGCAGCTATTGAGTCAGTGACTGTGCTGAATTTCAGAACAATCTGGACATTGGTTGAGTTTGAGAATATTTGGAATGTCATAATAGACACCACCCTCTCTGGCACTACCATCTTTAGCAGTAAAGCATCCATAAAATAGCACCATTTCTTTCATTTGCTTTGGAAAATAGAAAACCTACTCCCCCCCGCCCTGTGCTCTTTATTTTTGAACTAATAATCTTTTGTGACTTTTAGTGTATTTTTTAACATTTTTTAAAACTTAATTTTTAGTTTAATTAAAAAATACTGAATGATGCACTATGACTGACTGGTGGCAGGTGAACTATGGTAGATATATCCAAGGGGGAGGGTCCTATACTTCTAAAATACCAGCAATAATGTAATCCTACATTACCTCAATAAAAAGAAAAAAATTGAGATTTGATAACATTGAATTTGCTTTACGTTATATGAGTCTGTTTTATCGAGTAGATTTTTATACCGGAGTTCTGCACTGAAATGTGTGAAACTCTGACTTGCAATCAAAGAACACCTTGATCGTTGCATTCTTTTTATAAACTATTTGAAATATGTTCTTTATTTTAGGTCGATTTGGTCAAACAACTCCACCACTTGTTGATTTTCTGAAGGACATTTTAAGAAGATACCCAGAAGGAGGACAGATTCTCAAGGTAGGGCAATGTTGTATACATGTGTGACTTTATTTAATAAAATGAGATGTGGTAAACTTATTTAGAATTCCTGTTACGTGTTTAATTTTTTTTAATGTTTTGTCTAACTTTAAATGGCTGTTTTTATTCCTTTCCAGCCTGAAGGGCTGGATAGGATGGGTTGAGAATATAGTCAGTATAATTATATGAAGTTTCAGAGGTAAAGGAATGTACTAAACTTGTAATCAAGCACATTGATGCTCTAGGAATATTTTATATAAAACATTGTGCAGGGACATTACAAACCAACGAACTGTCCAGACAAACAGAAGAATGCAAAATGCATATTCATAGGCCATGAACACATGCCCATTTGTCCCAGGTATTTAGACATTTTTTTGAGAGAATTTACTTAATAGCGTAATTATTTTAGCTACTTAGTTTTATTTATGACATATGCTTTTAGTTGCATATACTCTTTTAAAACAGTAACTATAAAAGAGCAATAAAGGAAGATATGGTACTAATTAGATTTTATTTTAAGCTTTGTAAGAAACCTCCTTAATTGCAAAAATAAAATGCATAATCTACTATGCATTTTCCTCCTGATTTTTTTAGTGTTTACTGCATTCACTTTCTTGGCACTTGTTACAATTTCTAATTGAGATGGTAAATTTTTAGGGAATGGGACTGTGTCTACTTAGCTTAAATAGTCACACTTAGATAGTTGCTGATTAAGGATTGCTGTGTCTTTAATGATTTTAATAATAACATGTTAGAGCAATTTCAACCCATATTTCAGAGTAGGTGCCAGTCATTCACAGAGTATTAAGTTGAAAACTTTCTATACTGATAGAAAAGTAAAGATAGGAAGAGTGTGGATGTTGTTATGTTAATAGAGATGAATCGAGTACATTTAAAATGAAGATTTAGTTGGTAGGAGTCTGTCTCTTATTTCCTCCGTGGAAATAAGGCCAAAGTTATATGTAAGCCTTGTACACTCTACTAGTTGACAACCAGTAGATGTTTATTCCACTTTGCTTATTATATGTATTTGTACGCTAGCCAACTCAATATAGTCTTTGTTCTATGGATATTTCAGAAGAATTTGAGCAATTTAGATTTAGCTGGAAACTTAGACAAACCACCTAGACGTAGACCATGCCTTTGTGATGTTTGCTAAAATGGGTCAGAAATTTATCCGTGACTTTCCCAAGATCTTAAGCAGATTAGCCTATTTATTGCTTCATGTGTTCAGAATCATTTTGAAGAATTCCCCTGAGAAAAAGCATTTATTTTTTTGTAGTTCAACTTGAGACTGATAGTTGGAGGCAGGTTCTAGGGATTTTAACTCTAGTTTTCTCCATCTCTGCTTCCTAAAATACACATAAATCACAAATGGGTATCTAAGTGAAAAGAAGATCCAACCTCTAAAATAATTACCATTTTGTCAGTTAATGTGTTTTTTTTTTTTGCTGTATATTTAGTTCTTATTTATTTTGTATTGTAATATACTGATGTAATATACTCAGTATATTATAATATATTGTAATATAAGACTACTCATTTTCAGGAATTCTGTTACACTGAATACGGTAGAAATGAATCTTAAAAATTCTATAAAAAATAGGCAGTTGTGTAAATAAAGGAAAGGGAATGGCTCAAATGTCTGTTTGGTTTTGAACAGCTGGTGGAATAAGACTTCCTAATCTTGACTGAGTGAGCTGAATGCCTTACTATCTCAAATCTAGATCTTCAATTCTGCAGCATTTCTTCACTCAGTCTAATAACTCTCTCAAGTCATGTGGGCACGTAATCCTTTCTGTTCTGGTAAAAGCTTGTTCTAAGTCAGAGCTTACCTAGGCAGTTGTCATCTTTTGACTTTTCCTAACTTTATACAAGGTCAAGAATAATGGCTATGATATTTCTGGCATTTTTCAGTTTTTGATGGCTATGGTATTGATTCTAAGAGTTGGACTATTTATTTCAGATTCTAGAACTTCAATGTCTTGGGCAGGTGTACAAAACTGATTGGGTTATTGTACTAGGAATTTTCTTTCTTAGTATAAGTCTTGTTGGCCCTTTACTTTCTACATTCTAAAAGTCTGACCACTCATTTGCTCACCCAATGTCCACCAAATAAATAATATTACTACTTTTTTAATGGAAGGAATGAGTCAGTTATGATCTTCAAAAAGCTTTCACTTTAGTCCAGAAAAAAGACAGGTTCATGTCTTAAGTTCTCAGGGATGCAGCATATTAATTGGTACATACAATTGGTACATACAGTTTTTTTCTAAGAAAAGGTTAGTTTGGTAAGTGCATGATAAATAAAGGTCTATTTTGGTAACTTCTTGAGAATGAGTTACCTGTACCACATGACCAAAAAATCTGTGGAACTTTGGAACGGCAGTAATTTCTTTTTATGAAGACTTTGGTTAGATTGTAATAAAACACAATTATAGTCTCAGGATTTATACTTAGAGGTTCAGAGGTAGTGAGTTTAGAAAGGCCTTTTAGGTGTGCATATTTGGAGACAGACTCACTATATTTCAATTATGCTCTTATGAATATGTAACAATTAACTTTCAAGAGAATCCAAACCAGATCTTAAAGATAATGATAAAAGTAGTGGCTTCCTTTACTCAAATATAAATACTTTTGAAATCTTGTAAATAAATACAAAGACGGGCAGTATATTATGCATTAGTAAATATTTTTTGGTGTATTTTGTGATTAGGAATTAATTCAGAATGCAGAAGATGCTGGGGCCACAGAAGTTAAATTTTTATATGATGAAACTCAATATGGAACAGAGACTCTTTGGTCAAAGGATATGGCACAATATCAGGGTAAGAATGAAAATCAAGAACAAATTTTGTTTTATGCTAATGTGATTTTTTTTAGTGATTTATAATACTCTAATAATCCACTGTACTTCACATATTGGTATATTTAATTTAACTTACTCAGATGTTTGTCTCTACTTTTGGTGAGCAGGTATCTCTGCTAGTTTGTATTTTTAGAAGAGAAAGAATAAAAGTCTCAAAACTCAAAACATAAAACCAGCAATATAAATACATGATAAGGTATTGGTTTGTTTCCATAGCTTGGCTATTATAAGTAATGCTGCAGTGAACATAGGAGTGTACATATATGCCTTCGAATTAGTGTTTTTGCATTCTTTGGGAAGACACCTAGAAGTAGAATTGCTGGATAATATAGGAGATCCATTTTTAATATTTTGTGACAACATGGACAGAGCTGGAGGGGATTATGCTAAGCGAAATAAATCAGAAGTAGAACAAATACCAGATGGAGTCACTTATATGTGGAATATAGAGAAGCAAAACAAAGGGTCAAAAAAAGCCAAACCAATAGCAAAGTTTAGAAATCTCACTAGAACTGAGGTTACCAGAGAGAGAGAGTAAGGGGGGAGAAATAGGTGGGGAGGGAACACAATGGATATGGTGGAGAAGTATGGGTATATTGGTGTAAGGTGTGGTGTGTTAACTATTTTGCTTCAAAATTCTACCTGATGTCTAGAACATTTGCTTCTAGCCTTGACTTTACCTCATTTACAGAAATACTTGAAATAAGATTATTTAGCCAAGTCTGTGCTTGAGTAACTTAGAGTTAGGTTAATTTAAAATAATCTAAAACATAAAAACATGTGGAAATGATCTTTGATATCTTTATTTAGGAAATACTTGCTGAGGGCTCTACGTGCTCTTGAAGTATTTAAGAATGCTTTCTCTTGCATTCAGCTATAAATACTGTCTTGACTGGTACCATCTTGGATCACAATTTTTCCCCCTTTTTAATACTTAGTTTTACAAATGAATGCACTCTAGTCAAGCATGTTTTTGTTCTTTTTTATATAATGCAATCACAGAAGCTTAATTTTTCTAATCAATTGCCAAAAAATTAGACATCTTTACTAAGCATTTCAGGGATGTGTTCATAAAGAAATACATGTGAAGGAAATAGATGTCTTCGACTGCTTGCACTTCCCTGGAGGTCATCTCCTGCTTTGGTAGGACATTTGTTGGCCTAGGTTCAGTAGAAGTGACCTGTTGGTGATGCAAGCAGGCCATCACTTACAGGGAACTATTTGAGTCATAAAATATATTTATATTTTTCTCTGATAATTATATGATTTGTGACTTTTTCAAGGAATTGTGCCTCAAAACTTTATAAATTCCAGGTTTATTCACAGTAAGCAACATTCTAAAGGATCCATTAAATAAGAACTCTTTGGCTACTATTAGTGTGTTTGCCCAGAGAGCTTTCATCTGAATGTTTACAAGGAGGTGTGGCTGATTACTTCTCTTTCTTGGGTATTCCCTTTAGGGTCCTTCTACAATACCTTTGCTTCCAGATAGCCTCATTGTTATTTGCCCATTGTTATTTATTCCTTTCTTATTTGCTCTTTGAACCAAGAGCACACCCTTTTGATCAAGAAAGATCAAGTCTTATTTGTTTGTTATTTTTTCATTAAGGTAACGTTTACAACACTATGAATCAGAGGAATGGGGTCAGACCGCTTACTTTAGAGGTCATAGAATTACTTGTTCAGATACATGTCACCATACCACACCCCCTACCAAGGCACCCACAGTCCTCCATCATAGTCCTTTGTGCCCCCCTCCACTTTGCTTTCTCTTCTCCTGCCCATCTTGTAGCCTCAGTTGATATGGAGTATTTTAAAATTGATCTCAATGATGGAGATGACTCAGTGAGACTCAAGTTGATTGGACCAAAGGCAAAATATACACTTTTTTCCTAATTCCACAACTATACTTTGATTAAAAACATAATAAACCAGATTATACCTGCTAGATGCAGGAACTAATTGAAAAGGAATATATCTAGCTGACTTTCACCCTGTTCTCGGCTCACTGAAGTAGTTCTGTAAATGTGTGACTACTGCTGCTTTTGACACTGAATAGCTAGAGTATAAGAAAAGTGCCAAAAGACACTGTATAAGTCAGTTCTATTTCACTTTTCCCCCTCTTTCTAGGAATGGCACTGGTGGTGTAGAGAGGAAAACAGTAGTTTTGATAGGTCAAAAAACCTTGGAGAGTGGGGATGTGGATCTTCTTTTTCAGTGAAACTCTTCTTCATTTGAATTTTTAAAAACAAGCATTTATTATTTTCCACATGTTCTTTAAAAGCAAACAGGCAGCAAAGGGTCAGTTGCTTTCGGTTGGGCGGTAGGAAGGAAGGTGGGTTTTTCTTCATATTGGCAGCTCTCCTTCATTCCTGGTAACATTATCTATGTGTCCCTTGCTAGATTTTGGATTCCCTTCTGTGGGCTTTGGAGTTATGTGAATTCTTCCGAAGTTCTGATAAGGGGTTCATTTTCAGTTCTGTTGTTTAGTGTTGTTAATTTTTGTGGTTCTTATTTTTCTGTCTTCATAATATTTCTTAAAATTTATTGATGTAGTATTGGTTTTTAGCACTAGATAAGTGTCTGGTGAATAGCCTTATACTTTGAAGCCTGTATATACTATGTCATGATTCCCACCAAAAGGCTAGTTTCCATACACCTCCATCCAGTTGATCCACTGTACCCATTTTTCCTACCCCCAACCTGCTACTGCTCTGGTAACTATCAGTCTGTTCTGTGTCTGTTTATTTTGTTTTGTTTTGTTTGTTCATTTTGTTCCTTGATATATTGCACATGAGTGACATCATGTAATATTTGTGTTTTTACCTAGCACAGTCTTCTCAAGGTCCATGATGTCTCAAATGTCAGCATTTCATCTTCATTTTATGGTTGAGTAGTATTCTGTGTAATAAATGTATACATACACCAAAACTCCTTTATCCACTCATCCATCAGTGCACTCTTAGTTTTTCCCCATATTTGTCTGTTGTATTTATATGGACATTTGGAGCTGACACAACCAAATACTTGCTACTTGCTAGGTGCTACTTTAAGCCAACTGTACTTAGCTTTTGGGTATGATATTTAGTAATACTCCTGTAATAATGATTTTGTTAATTATAAAGACTAACAGTATCATATATTACTACTGAATAAAATAGTAATGATATCTCATTTTTTAGGTGTCTACTCTGTGCTGGGTACTGTGCACTTATTTGTATTATCTCATTTGATCTTCTGTAAAAGTAGATAATGTTCTGATCCTTATTTTACAGATGAGGAAACTGGGCCTTATTTTTTTTTTAATAAATATATATTTTTATTGTTATTTATGTCTTTTACATTTTGTATTCCCCTTGGGTAGCCCACCACCAATTCACCCGTGTTCCATCTTCATGGTCCCCTGTGTTCTTTTCTATTCCATTTTGTGCCCTTTTCCTTCCCTCCCTCCGCCTCCCTCCCCCCCACCCACCCACTGATTTTTCTCTCTCCCACCCGGCCTCCCTATAGTCCTGTTATAAGTGAAACCATTCGATATTTTTCTCTTTCTTTCTGGCTTATTTTACTGAGTATGATCCCCTCTAATTCCATCCATGTCGCTGCAAATTGCTTGTGTTTATCTTCTTTCCATGCTGAATAGTATTCCATTGTGTATATGTACCACATCTTCTTGATCCAATCATCTATTTTTGGACATCTGGGTTGCTTCCATACCTTTGCTATTGTGAACAGTGCCGCAATGAAACTGGGCCTTGTTGATGGTAGTTTGCCTGAAGTGAATCGTTAGTAATGGTAAAGCTGGATCTGAAATCTAAATATAGTGGGCTCCAGAGTTCACTCTACACACTTTGGGCTCATCCATCACAAAAAAGCTTCAGCAGTCTTGGCTATTTTTATGTCCCTACTTTAACTCATTTACAAATAGTGATCATGCCATTTGTGTAAAACAAACTTTGGCCAACACCCCCATATCTGTGCTTGAATTTATAGGTACATCAGAAAAGTCCGGGGTAGAAAGCTATGCTAGAATGTTCTGTGATTCATTTGGTTGGAGAGTATACAGATTAATTCACTTTATAGGCATTCATAAAGTTGAGCACTTAAGAGCTTTATATTTTATTGTATGTAAGTTGTACTTCTGTGCTTTTTTAAAGAAAAATTGTAATTATTTTTTAAATGGTATGAATTACTATTCTAAATATATCAAAGAATATTAGAAACTCTGAAGTCTCAAAAGTAGAGTTCCAAAGACACTTTGTGTAGACTTATACATATAATTTTTTTGAAAGATCTACTTTGGAGACATTATCTTATTATTCTGAAGTACTTATTTAAGAACTTGACATGTTAATTTTAAAATTATACGAATACTGTCTTATAAAGAAAAATCTGGAGACTGAATGGAAAAATATGCACTTATAAGGTGCTTATTAAAATTACAAAAAGGCAATTTTTTGTAATATGAAATAATGTATTACCAAGATTTGTTTTTCTTAGCTAATACCTTATGTGAATTAATTTATTTGACTATTTCTTAATTTTTCAAAGTTTCTTTAGTAGTACATTTTCCATAGTATTTTTATAGATAATTCTGTTTATAAAAATTATTTAAATATGCTATTTAGTAGCAAATTTTATAAAGTAGTAATTTCCTAGTTTGCCCTGTATTTTAGGTGTCTGAGTATTGCAACATTCTTAATTTTTCCTATTTGGTCAACAATACTGTATTTCTTCTGCTGATAATATTTATCATTAATTTGTATTTTTATTTTTCCTGTGAAATCAAAATTATAATGCAGACTTTAGTCACTCCATTCACTTCTTACCATTTTTCATCAAACAAGCAGTTTTATGTAGAGGAAGTTCTGGAAAGAAAACAGAGCACTTTGACTTGCTACTTTCTGAATACCTGATGTGTATTTTAACATCCAGGGTCAGCTCTCTATGTATACAACAATGCAGTTTTCTCCCCAGAGGATTGGCATGGCATTCAGGAAATAGCAAGAAGCAGGAAAAAGGATGACCCTTCAAAGGTTGGAAGATTTGGAATCGGGTTTAATTCTGTTTATCATATAACAGGTATAGTATTTAGCTTTTTACTTTTGATGTTGAAAGTTATTTCAGTCTATATTTTGTAATTAGTTAACTTCAGATATAATACTGTTTTAAAAGGGGTCTTTCCCCAATTTCTCTCAGTGACAAGAATTTTTTCCAATATCATTGTCTTGAGTTTCATAAACTTATTATTGTAACTACATCAAAGCTTCATGTGATGCTAAAAATTCTGATAATAATCCAGTGGAATCAGTACATATATTAAAATATTTTATGTAAAGTTTGAAATGTATATTTTGAAATGCCTGCATAGAATTGTTACTCTAGAAAAATCTACAAATTCTATAAATCTTCAGGAGTCATCGGATTTCACAGATTTTCTTTGCACATTCTTAAATATCAGGAGGTTAAACAGAAAAGTAAAATAGTCGATGCTATTTAATAACTGGCAAAGTGAAGATCTTTGAAGTGATCCTGGTTTCTCCACATTTTCCTCATAAAATAACTTGTTCTTAAACTTTGGAGTATTTTAAAGATTACTTTGAAATCATGTTTTGAATCTAAAAAGAATGTGAGGTTTCTGGTTCCTGGTTAAAATAGCAAATGGTTGGAACTTTTTGTAGAGACATTTCTAAGAGTATGTGGCTGCATTTCCAGAATCAAAGTTCTTTGTATTTACTATAGTTTTGTGATAATTTTTTTTTATGGAATTGGCCCTTGTTTTAGTTTAGTTTCAAACTACTTTTGCATTTTGAACTTGCATAAAGAGAGATTGAGCTGACAGAGCTATAGCTATAGTTAGGATAACCATAGAAATTATTGTCCAGAGTGGGATAGTCATGAGAGAAAAGAGGCCATTATTATTCTCTGTCTACTCACCTCAGTTGGGATTGCCTTGGGCAAGTGAACTGGGTCCCCCGTTGTATAGGCCCATTAAAGTAATCCTTTTTAAAAATTGCATTTACATTTTTTTATCATATATAATATTATTTTAAGTAGTATCAATTATGTTATATAACAAAATTATATTAAATCATAGTATAAAATTATTATGTGAATATTAACACTCATGTGTTTAGCTATTTGCGAGTTACCCCTCTGGTCTGTGACATGTAATGTGGGGGCACATAGATGAATTGTGTGAATGTGGAGACTGTTAAACAGGACTGTGTTGTTTAGAGAATCTCACTGGATTTCTACATCTCACTGGATTTCTTCCCTATTTGAGAATGACCACATTGTTAATGGGCATTACTAACTAGAGTGCTATTCTCTAATCTGAGTATTTGTAAAGGTCATAGATCACCCGTCAGGAGTCTCCATGACATAATTTAAGTAATGGGAGTGAAAACATTGTAAAGGGAGTATAGTTGAGAGAGCATAGACCTCACTGTTGATCAGTTTAGTGGTCAGGTTGGTGGATGTAGCATTCCCTACTTAAAATACCCAAGAGCTTAGGAATTGGTGGTTGTGACTTCTGAGCCTGCCATAAATGACTATAAGTATTAAAGATGGACTTTATTGGAGTTGCATGAAGGTTAGGTGCTAAATTCAGCATGTGAAGCAAAATGTCAAAATTGCCCTTTGGAGCCTTAGAAGGAATCCTGGTGAATAATTTATCACAATATAGAGTACATCCCACGTATCTATAGTTTTTCTACCAGTGTTCAAATAACTGTCCTTGCTTGAGGAACAAATGAAGTAATTTTCATGAACTTTAGGAGACATGCTATACAAAGCACACATCTCTGAAGCACTGCTGTTAGTTTCAGTGGGCTGAATTACTCCTAGCATGAGAGGCATTTGCACTCTGAGAGGTAGAGAGAGGAAGACTCATTGAGAGAATTCATTTCAAAATCACTCCAGAGCTTGTGCTTTCTGAGTAACATGATGAGCAGAATTGTTTATATGGTTATTTCTCTCCTCCACTTTTTGAAAGAGAATCTACAGTTGAAGTTTTATTTTTAGTGAAGTTTTATTTTGAGTATAGGATGCAACTCTGTTCTGTTTAATTGGGTTCCCATGGCTGTGAGGTTGAGTATAAATTTCCAGATACTCTACATACTTTGTTTAGTAAATATTTGAAGATATATTTAGGTTTTAGAATAATAATATCGTAGTCTCTAAGCCTGATACTTACTGAATCAGAGAAATCATTATTTTTCATGTTAAAGGAACTACTTTTAAAGCTAAATTAAATTTGTTTTTAGTTAAATCTATTTTAGAGTCATTTTATGGCTCAAGATTTTTCGTATGTAAAATTTTGCTAGTAATTATTCATTGTCATTAACTGCTCATTAAACTTCAGAGTTGATCACAAGTGCTGAATTTCTCTTTACAGATGTTCCTTGTATCTTTAGTGGTGACCAGATTGGGATGTTAGATCCTCACCAAACCCTTTTTGGTCTACATGAATCAGGCCAATGTTGGAACCTCAAAGATGACAGCAAAGAAATCAGCGAACTTTCAGACCAGTTTGCACCATTTATTGGCATTTTTGGAAGCACAAAGGAAACGTTTATAAATGGCAAATTCCCGGGAACGTTTTTCCGTTTCCCTCTTCGCCTGCAACCTTCTCAGCTTAGTTGTAACCTCTACAATAAGCAAAAGGTTCTCGAGCTGTTTGAGTCTTTTAGGGCAGATGCAGACACGGTGCTGCTCTTTTTGAAAAGTGTGCAAGATGTCTCCTTACATGTCCGAGAGGCTGATGGAACAGAGAAACTCGTGTTTAGGGTGACCGCTAGTGAGAATAAGGCTCTGAAACAAGAACGGCCAAATTCTATAAACGTTCTGGGAACTGCTATAAGTAACTATTGTAAAAAGATTCCAAGCAATAGCATAACTTGTGTGACATACCATATAAATATAGTGTTAGAAGATGAGAATACTAAAGATACACAGAAAACTTCTTGGTTGGTGTGTAATGGTGTGGGTGGGCGTGGAGTAAGTAGTAAACTTGATGCCCTAGCTGATGAATTGAAATTTGTCCCAATTATTGGAATAGCCATGTGTTTATCAATCAGAGATGAGGAAGAAAAAGGAGCAACATCTGATTTCTCAGGGAAAGCGTTTTGTTTTCTTCCTTTACCACCTGGCGAGGACAGTAAAACGGGCCTCCCAGTTCACATCAGTGGGTTCTTTGGCCTGACCGACAACCGCAGGAGCATAAAATGGAGAGAGTTGGACCAGTGGAGAGACCCGGCAGCCTTATGGAATGAATTTCTGGTTGTGAATGTTGTCCCCAAAGCCTATGCCACGCTGATCTTAGATTCAATAAAACGTCTGGAGGCAGAAAGGAGCTCCGATTTTCCCCTGTCAGTTGATGCCATCTATAAGCTTTGGCCCGATGCAAACAAAGTCAAGGTGCACTGGCAGCCGGTATTGGAGCCTCTGTTTAATGAGCTATTCCAGAATGCAGTTATTTATTCCCTTAGCAATCACTGGGTCAAATTGGAGCAGGCCTACTTCTCAGAACTTGATGAGAGTTTGGAATACACAACAGCTGTGCTCAACTACCTCCAGAGCTCAGGGAAGCAGATTGTCAAGGTACCAGCAAATCTTGATGCTGCTGTTCAACTCACCGCCTCCAGTGCAAAGCTTGTGAGGAAAGTGACACCAGCGTGGGTAAGGCAGGTGCTGAGGAAGTCTGCACACTCAGGAAGTGCTGCTGAGAAGCTTCATCTTTTAGAGTTCGTGCTTTCCGACCAAGCCTACAGTGAACTGCTTGGGTTGGAGCTGCTACCTTTACAAAATGGACATTTTATTCCCTTCTCCTCCTCTGTAGCAGATCAAGATGTTGTTTATATTACCTCAGAAGACTATCCAAGGTATGGATCACTCTTTTTTTTATTACTTAATTTTATTTATTTACATATATTTTACATCATTGTTCAATTTTGTACAATGTTTGCTTTCTCCTTTCGGGTGTGGTCCCCGTAAAATTCCCACCACTAATTCACCCATGCACCATCCCCGTAGTCTCTTGTGCACTTCTCTCCCGTTTTGATCCCTCTCCTTCCTCCTCCCCTGCAGAGTTGCCTGTTAATTTTGTTTTTTAATTTATTGGTTTTTCTCCTGTCCCCTTGTTTGGCTCCCCTGTATTCCTCCTGTAAGTGAAACTATCCAATATTTGTCTTTTTCCTTCTAGATTATTTCACTGAGCATAATCCCTTCCAGCTCCATCTTTGTTGCTGCAAATGGCATGGGTTTATCTTTTTTGATTGCTGAATAGTATCCCATTGTGTATATATACCACGTCTTGATCCAGTCATCTATTTTTGGGCACCTGGGTTGTTTCCATATCTTAACCTATTGTAAATAGTGCTGCAATAGGTGTGTATGTGACCTTTTGGATTAATGTTTTTGTGTCCTTTGGGTATATTCCTAGGAGTGGAACTGCTGGGTCGTGTGGAAGCTCCATTTAGTAGTTTGAGGATTCTCCACACAGGTTTCCAAACTGGTTGGATCAGTTTGCATTCCTACCAGCAGTATAGGAGAGTTCCTTTTTCTCCACATCCTCACCAACAATTTGTTGTTGCTGTTTTTTTGAATATGTGTCATTCTCACTGGTATAAGGTAGTATCTCATTGTGGTTTTGATTTGTATTTCCCTGATTATAAGTGATGTTGAACATTTTTTCATATACCTGTTGACCCTTGCATTTCCTCTTCAGAGAAGTGTCTTTTTAGCTCTTCTGCCCATTTTTTGACTGGGTTGTTGACTTTGTTTTTGTTGAGTTGTGTGAGCTCTATTTGTGACCAGTCCCTTATCAGTTGTGCGGATCACTCTTTTTAAATGTTTGCTGTTAGGCACTCCATTGCCCCTACCCACATTTAGAGTCCTTTACTGTGAAAGTCATCTATTACTAATATGGATATTAGATTTTAACGAAGACTTTTGCAGAATATGAAAAGACTTTGGAAAAATGTGAAAGGATACACTTTTACATTCTAAGGTGAAAAAGCATTCAGATTTCTGTCAGTTAAAAAGTTAAGCAGTTGTGGGCCTCCCCCGTGGCGCAGCGGTTGAGCGCTGCGCTGTGGAGCTGTTGGCAGCGGCGACGCGAGTTCGACGCCCGGCCTGGGAGAATCCCACATGGCGCGGCAGACCTCTCCTGCCTTGCCCGCTGCTCCCCTCAGCAGTGTATTTCTGATCTGCCTGTTCTGCTACCCGGTCTGTCTCTGGTGAACCCTCTCGCTGCCCCACGCCTCTGGCCTGTACCCCAACTTGTATGTATAAATAAAAAATAAATCTTTAAAAAAAAAAAGTTAAGCAGTTGTTTTTCTTGGCAATTTTGAAAAAAGTCACTGAAAACGATGATTATAAAGTGCTACTGTAACTAAGGCTAGTCAATAATGAGTTATTTTGACAATATTTAAATGAACTAAAATGTTATATTAAGTAATTTTTTTATAAGTGAAGATATCCATTTACGTTTCAGAAAAATGTTAACTTTTTTCTGAGATGTTTAGACTTTCTGGATTTGGATATAGTGCATAATGCCCTCATGTTTTAAATTGAAACCTAGATAATATTTGATCACAAAGTAGTATTATGTGGTTTAATGTGTGTGTTATAATTTATGTAAAATAATACATTTAATTGGTTTGAAATTCTATAATTAAAACTTCTTCAACTTAGAATTGTTTGAGGTTTATAATTGCTAATGTTCTTTCCATTTTTTAGGTCCCTTTTCCCAAGTCTTGAAGGAAGACTTATTTTGGATAACTTGAAACCTCACCTTCTAATTGCTTTAAAGGAAGCTGCCCAAACCCGAGGTATTGTAGTTGATTAGTTTTTATTTTAATGAACTGTTACAAAAATTACTTTTATAAGATTTCTTTTGAGTTGAAACAGGATGAAATTACCAATAATTACCCATTTTACCTCCAAGTCAGAAATTTCATGTGGTTCTACCTAATACATATGTTTTATTTTAAGATGTATCAATACCACATACTGACATCTAAAAGAACCCAAAATTGATAATTGTATTTAAAAGTCTCTCCTGTTATGGTGTATGGTGTACATTGATGAAATTGTCTTATTCTTGCACAGAGCTTTACAGTTTTTCAGTGCTTTCCTATATATTTTTTCATTTGATCCCCTGGCCTCAGACCTCATATCCCTTGTGTTAGTGAGGGCAACTATTGTCAAAAAGATTGCACAGATGAGAGAGATGTTAAGTTCGAAGTCATCGGTTCACATATGCCGAAAGCTCAGGTCTTTCACCTGTCAGCCTCATTATGTTGCCCATACTATTTTCGCCTCCACAGTTTTGTGTGGTTGCGCTGAATTAGTTTCTGGGAAATGGAGACAAATAAAATGAAGCCCACAGTATGTTAGGAAAGTGGATTCTTGGGGTCTTAGCAAAGGATGGGTATCCTTTACTGAGATTTTTTTTTTTTTTTTTTTAGGAAAAGGCAGTATACTTTGGGGAGAAAGTTTAATGATTCTAAATTTAATGTCATCTTTCAACTTTTGAATGTGCCTTCCTCTTACTGGCCTGATGTGATACTGATAGTGACCTGAAAAACTCTGGTTTTGTCCTATTGGTTAAAATTGTAAAGCATATTCTTTGTGATATGTTTTTTATAGTCTAATTTGTTTTCTTTCCAAAGATAATGACTAAAGGAGAAGTAGCTACTAATTGTACATCTCTATTTATTTAACTATAAGAGAAGGGAATTGGAATGAAAGATGTAAATTAGGGATGGAGTCAAAGTGACAAAGTGAGACTAAAGAAAAATGAGTATGTGAATCTGTTTGCCATAAAGAATCTATCATTATGAGGTAGTAACTCTGATCTTGATTTTTCATTATCTAGATAACTCAATTTTGAAATTGTTGTCTTCATAGTAGTCTTTTTGGGAATCTAAACAGATTCCTATAATAAAACCTATATTCTTTGCTCCACACTCTTATAAATTCTTGTTTTTCAAATTCTCTGTTACATTCTTATATAAAACTTTACATTGCGATGTAGTGTACATACAGAAAATTACATATATCATAAAATAGGCTTAATGAATTTTTACACACCTAGGTCAAAGCCAGAAGATTGTCAATACCCAGAGACCCCTTTCATACCTTTTCTAGTCACACCTACCCAAGGTAACAACAGTCGTGACTTTTAATAGCACAAATTAATTTATTATTATGCTTTCTACAAAAGGAATCACAGGCTATGTACTTTTTGTGTCTGCTTCTCTTACTGAGTCTTATATTTTTGAGTTCCATCCAGATGGTTACATGTAGTTACAGATCATTCTTTCTCATTGCTGTGGTATTTCCTTTAAGTGCTTACTGTATTCCTTTCTTTAGAAGATAATATTTTTAGTTAATAACAGTTTCTTAAATATAGATTTGGAAATCAATCAAATAACAAAGTCAAATTATAAAGGTAGAAGACCAAAAGACCGATTTTACTCCCAAATTTTCAAATACCTTGTAACACAGGGCATAGTCACAACTTAGTTCTACAGCCTTAGACAAATGGGGTCTATTGTTTAATGTTTAGGGATGTTTTAAATTAGGTAAACTGGCATCTTTACAAATTTGAGTCTTTGTATGTCTTACATATTTTCTCATCTGGTATGGATTCTGGTTTGTTATTTTGGCATTATAATGTATGCACTGTATTGTGTCTTTCATTTTTAGTTATTTATTTATTTATTTATTTTTTGGACTGTTAACACTAGATGGGGAATCTTAGATGATTTTTTGATTGTTACCCATAAGTGTGACTCAGCTCACCCATGGTCACTTTTTATTACCTTGTTTTATGTGTTAGGCTTACCACTCTCTTAATTATTTAATAATCCCATTCTCTCCCCTTTCAATATTTTTATCTGGCTATATTGGTGATGGATAATTGCCTCCTGAGCATTGTCCCTATTATTTCTATACCACTTATTCAGACCCAAACTAGTTTTCTCATAATACTTCATTGCCATAAACAGCTTAAATGTTTTGGGGCTTTATTATGTACGGGGTAATGGATAATCAATAAACTTGCTTTTGTTTCCTGAGAGCTGAGTCAGTAAGATATACAAAGAGGAGGCCAACGGATAAGGTCAAAAGTCACCACTCTATTAGTGATAATTCTGGTGTTGGAAAGCATGGCTTATTGCAGGCAGTAGACTACTGCTATAGTATTAAACTGGTTAGCTATCAAGTCTAGTCACAAACAGCTTTGAGAGAGAATACAGGCTTCATTATGGGGCCTGCCTTTGTACAATAGAACATGGGGAGTTGTCACTTAGACATAGGTGCAGGTGCTTTTTCTAAAGTTGTTCCACTTTTCCTCAACGATGGAGGGCATCTATAAGTGTGGGAGAAGAGAGTGTTAGAGCATAATCTTTTTGGAGCTCCCTTCATATATGACATTTCATACTTTTTTGCTCTAATTGATGAAAAAATTGTACATGTGTATCTTAGAAACAGCAGAAGTTTGGATTCTATTTCCTGACCCAACTAGTTACTCTGTGTCTTTTAATTGGTGAGTTCAATCCATTTATGTTTAGTGGTTATTGATATGTGATATGTACTGCCATTTTATTCATAACTTTTGTGGTTTGGTCTGTTTCCTTATTCAGTTCTTTGTAGATGTTCCTCTTGGGTTTAGATGTGTTACCTTCTTTCAGTATTTCTTGGAGGGGTGGTTTAGTTTTTACAAGCTCCTTGATTTTCTTTTTCTGAAAAGGCCTCTATTTCTTCATCATATCTAAAGCACTATCTTGCAAGGTAGTATACTCTTGGCTGACAGATTTTACCTTTAAGTGTTGGGAACACTTCTTTCCATTCTCTTCTTGCCCATGCTGTTTTGCCAGAGAAGTCTGATGGTAGCCTGTTCGGGTAACTTTATAGGTTATCTGCTTTGTTCCCCTTGCCAGCGTCAGTATTCTTTCTTTGTCCTGAACACACAGTTTCATTACTATATGTCTTGGTGTCTGTCTCACTTTATTTAGGTATGCTGGGGTTCTTTTAGCTTCCTGGATTTATATATTTATTCCCTTCTCTAGGTTCAGAATGTTTTCCTCCATTATTTCTTTAAATACATTTTCTGCTCCTTTCTGTCTCTCTTCCCCCTCTGGTATTCCCATTATTCTTATGTTGCCTTTTCTCACAGAGTAGGATAATTCTCAGATTGTTTCTTCATTTTATTTATTTATTTTTTACTTTGTTTCTCTCTCTGGAGTCTTTGCACATTTGCTTGTTCTTAGATTTTATCTATTCTACTTCTGTAACTTCCCCCAAATTTTTCATATTCCATATTTCTCTTTTTATATCCTTAAACTGCATTGTTATTTAGAGCTTTTTTCTATATTCAGTTCATTGATATTATTTCTAGGGAATTCTTTTGTTTTTCTGAGTTTTCTTCCATTTCTTTGACTCTCTTTATGATTGCAATTTTATATCTATATCTGGTAGAAGAACATATCTTCTGTATCTTTGAAGTTGGGTTCCATAGATTTGTTCTCTCTTTTGTTATGCAATCCCATTATGACACATGTTGCTGTTTGTTGGGTTTTTCTTTCTTCCCATTATTTATTTTTGGGCCCAGCTGTTGTAGGTGGGGCTTTCTCTTGCTGTGACTTCTCCCCCTCCCTGCAATGGTCAGGGAGTCTCACCGTTCTGGTGCTTGCTTCCCCCCCCCATAAGTATTTCTATTATCTTATTTCTTCTCCATTATCATGAGATAATACAGCCTGTATTTACATCATAATTTGAGAAATAGAGAATTTGAAGCTAGAAGAGTTTGAGGGATTTAAATGACTTGCTTGGGTTTCAGCTTGGAACTATGATTCTGCTTTTTTTGCCCTTCTATTTTCATGTCTAGATGATTTTTATTTTATGTTACTTAAAGAAATGAATGAATATCAGAAATTGGGCAATAGTTAAAAGAGAAATGAGTTTTATGAGAAAAATGAAAAATGAGCTGTTAAGCTGGACAAACAGTAGGAATGCCAAATAGGTTGGCATCAAGATCCCTTTTATGTTAACATTTTCTTCATTCTTCTATAGTGTATATAGTCTCATACTTTGTTCCATTTCATAACTAAAGTTTCTTCAATTAACATTTATTTTCATTTTTTTCTTATGTACCAGGCAACATACTAGGTGGAGATAAGATAAAGATGAATAAAACTGAAATAGCTCACAGCTGAGTAGGGACAGAAGTGTAAATAATACTGTCATTTGCTGTGATGGGTCCCCTGTTTATAAATACTGAGAAGAATTAGTGTAATGAGAGAGTCGTATTAAGGGTATTTGAGGCGAATGTGATAACCACTACACTATGGAATTGGTATTGAGGATGTAGAGGGAGACTCAGAGAAATAGAGAATAATTATAGAGAACAGAGGTGATGGCACATATTGTGTCTAACACTCTATTGTTCAGGTGAAGGACTGCAAAATTCATGTCTGGAAGAATAGCATGCAGTGCCCATCTTGATACAACTTTGTGATGATATACAGCATTTATTACAGTTAATGGCATCTCATATATGTATAGAAATCTTCATAAAAAGTAGGTATTTTTAGTGCCAGCTTCATGTGTGTAGATAAGCAGTATTCCAAAGATTTTGGGGTAAGATTTGTGCCATGAGAACTTACTGGGGCTACTGCTTCTAGAGTTTCATGTCAGATAAAAGGGTTTTAGTAAGTCTTCTTCCTAAGTTTTCCTTAACCCTTGTTTTGGGGGATTCATTGCTCACCTAGAATATGGAAGCAGCCTCAAATTTCCATATTTATTCTTACCTCACTGGTTAAGATCACACTCCACTGCCATGATTATTATTCTAAAATACTACTTTTCTACTTCTTATCTGAAGATCTTTCAAAGGCTTTCCTTTTTTCCTTAGAACAAAGACCAAAAGTCTTAACACATCCTATCAGTCTCTTCTTTATTTGATCTATTCTCTGATATCCATCTAAAGATGCCTGGTACATGAAAAGGGCATATCAGTATTTGTTATTATGATGATGATTATTAATAATCTCCTTCCTTAGTTTCATATCTCTCTTAATCTTCCTCATATTTGGAAAGGAACCTGTTCTTCTGCTGCCTTAGGTTTCCTTTTGTCACCCCCATTTTCTTGGTACCTTGTCCTCATCTTTTACACAGCCCAAGTGTACTGACAGCACTGAGCTCTCACAGCCTGCATACATTTGGACCTATTTAATCATTTGTAACAATTATCTAATAATTACTTTCCCACCAGCCTATAAGACAAGGTTTGGAATCATTTCTATTTAGATGTATAGGTGTATATTGAAGCATATTGACTTAAAAAAATGTCTCCAAAGTAATTTGAAGAGGTTAGAATTAGAAGAGCTTAAATTCCTTTGATCAATAGACTGGTGGTTTCTGTAGTAGCTGCCAAATTTAGTCCAAAGTATCCAAACACACAAACATATCATAGAGCTGTTACTTGATAAATGGCTTGCTTTAGGCAGAGGAGGGTTTAGATGTCCATCGAGCAGTTCTTTGAATTTCGCAATTATTGGTGGTTATCATAAGCAAGCAGTGGAAATATTTGGTAAAACATCCCTTTATCATAAAGTCAGAATTGTTTTACTTTGTAGAGGTACTGCAAAACTTAAAAAAAATCAGATTTCTTCCCTTAATTTTCATCTAGGGTATCTCATTCTAACATGATGATAACCTGTACAGAAAAGTACTTTGGTAGCTTATCAGATGACTTTATGTTGTTAAATGTAATTTACACATATAAAGTACATGCACCTTTCTTCTTTGCTTTCTTGCCAAACTAAGATTCCCACCCTTATGTAGTTTGGTTTTAGTTTGCATTGAAATGCATCTTTAAATTTTAAAATGTATATTTTGCTGTTTATTGTTTTGTTTATGGTTTTCTTTTACTTAATGATGTGTGAAGACTCCACAAAGTGTTATCTTAAGATACAGAATAATTTCTGTAGTCATCTTGTGAAAATTATTATAATTCTATCTTTTTCTAAGAATGGATTTAATTATATTCTAGCACAACAACTTCTCTGGGGATACTCAGGTATGATAACTGAATAAATGTTGTGTTCACTGTAGCCTGATGTTTTTGTTCATCTGATTCTTTGAATCCTGATTTTTCATTTACCTTAATAGCTAGAAACTTATGTTAACAAATTTTTATGGTGGTAATAACTATTAAAGGACAGAGGAAACTAGTAATATCGATGTATAGGTGGTTTTTATAAATAACACAGTAAAACCATATTACCATATTTAAATAACTTGGAGCATTCATTTCATAGAACGTTGATTCTCAAATGAAAGAATTATGCTGAAATTTGTATTTTATGCTCTGGTATTTAATGGGAAAGGGTAAAAGTAAACACATCTATGTTACATGATACATATAAATATTGAGATTAAAAATGACAGAGAGGAGTAAACTCAAGAGCCCGTGACTGTGAAGTGAGAGGACCTTATGACCTCCACTTGTGGAACATGGCTTACTGTGCTGAAAGCTGGAAAGAGCAGAGTCCCTGGACTTGCATCCTGAGGAAAACTAAAATAGCTAACAGTTTTCATTAGGAGCATTTGGCTAATTGTTTTTATAATGTCTAGTGTATCGTTATATTCATTTTCTTTTATTTAAGTAAAAATTTTTAACTTGTATTATTTTCCCAAGTTCATATTATACTGGAAAATTAGATAATGCAATACTTGCTTTATGGAAATTGTTTTTATGGTAAATATTATTTATGGTAATTATTATTTTATGGTAAATATTATTTCAGTCTATTCTTTGAAGAAAGCTACATTTATGTTAAAATTAAAAGCCAAGTTACTGTTAAACTGACATTACTATATAGTCTTAAATCTTAATCAGTATCTTATATTTTTAAGGTATAATCTAAGAGTAAAACAAAATCTTGATATCAATAGGCTGCATATATCCACCTGCCCAAGGGACTGTCCCCAGTTGTGACATCTCCTAATCAACATGAAAGCCAGGAAGGAAGCAGCAGAGTGTTAACAATGACTTTTTGAGAAGAAATTTGGTCACCAGTGTTATTTTTGAATCACTGTGGCATGCTCATTGTTAGAGGCTTCTACTGCCCCCGACCCAGTACCCCAGGGTGCTTGCAGTTCTGCTGCTGGACATGCTGAGGAGTGCCAGGTGGAGTGCAAAGCTAGCAGGCAGGCTTCCCTTTCCTTTCTTTGTTTGCTCTTTAACTTTTCCCCTTCTTGTTTCTTTGAAGATTTGATCTACATTATACCATTTAACAGGATCTTTACTTTATCATTTGTATATTTAAAAAGGGTTTTAGATATCTCTATGCAATAGAGCATTGTTAGAACTCATCAGCCATTAAAGTTGCCACTGGCACTTTCTTTTAGTATAAAAACTGATACTGTATTTATAGCCTGGAACTGCGTTTCATTCTGAAAGTGTCTGATTAAATGTAATGAACTATTAATGAGCACTTGGCACTGAAATATCATGGTTAAGTACACATTGAAGTAGACTATAATATCCTGTTTCCATCAGTTTGGAAATGTTTCTCAAAGTTACTACTGAACATAAACATAATTCAATAAAAACCTAATGTAGTCTTTGAATAATGATTCAGTATGTTGATATTTTCTTAACTGATGTATAGTAAAGCTAAAACTACTCTTCAAAGGGTTATTTCTCAATTAAATAATCATAGTTCATAATAATTTAAATAAGACCTTCCTATTTTTAGGAATACTTCCATTACTAAATAGTTAACATTTTTTGACATTGCTGATAATTTTAAAGGCTGTGCCACAGAAACACAAGTCATTTACTAAAATGCGGAAGAAATTATTTTGCTGAACTTGAGTTTCTTCATAATTTCAGTGGCTTTCTAATACAGGACATGAAGACTTATCTTTTGTGTGTTAATGTTTATGCATTAGGTTTAAATGCTAAAGGCTTAAATATAAAATAAATAAAAATCAGGACTTCAGATTGAATCAATTTATGTATTTAGAATTGTGTCTTACTTCATTTTCTGTTGTTTTTTCAGTTGAGCATGACTGGTATTAGCTGCATGTTGTACGTAGTGTGTGTGTTTTGTTGACATTTCATTTAGACATTAATATCAGATAATTTTTCTGATGGGTAGGTAAATTATAAATGGGTAGGTATTTTATAAATTGCTAAATTTCACACAAGGAGATCAGATAGGATTATCTACAAAATGCATGTCATGTGTTAATTATTAGCATAGATCAGTGTGCTGTGTATTTTTATTTCTTTGGAGTGTTCCAAATTTAATATCTAACACTTTTTTCTATCTTCCTGATATTATAGCCTTGCCTTAATTATGGTTTGGATATTCTGTTATAATTAATTCAGTAGCACTTTTTAAACTCTGTTGTTAAAAATTAGTTACAGAAGTTATTTTTAATGAGACTCATAGACTGAGGAGGATATACTGGTGAACTACTGAGAGTTTATGATTCTTTAGCTATTACTGTTTTACCTACCCTAAATTATATAATGTATAAATTGAAGATACTCAGAATTTAGATATTGACATCATCCAAAAGTTGCAAAAGTGTGCCTCTGCTTAAATTTCCAGGGCATTAATGTCTTACTGTAACATGAAAGGTAGTTTTTTTTGGTGGGAGGTAAAAGTTATTTTCCTGATGTGTACAACTATAAAATAAGACTGTCCTTCCTTGGTTAAACAAAATAATGATATACAAAAGTTTCAAGTTTCTTTTATAACTTTCCAAAATTAGTGTTTCAGAAGTAAAGAAATTGTGTATATATTTGAAAAATTAAATTTTGGTTTTCCACAAGATTGATATTGGGATGCTTTTTATTTCTCTGTATGGGCCTGTACATACATGTAGGCATATAGTCGTTTTTTTCCCCTTTATTTTGTTCCTACATGTATTGTAAATACTCTAAAACACAAAATGCATTTAGAAATACAGATTTATGTTTTAGGGCAGTGGTCGAAAGTCAGAATAAACCTTTTCCTCCAGACAAAATTGTATTAGTCTCTTAGTTTATAAACAGCCCACGTAGAGCAGGTTGGTGAGGATGCCCCCCTACCTTTGCAGTACAGCCCTGCTGTTATCCCAGAAACATTTCTGCAAAATTCCAGAGCTCTGAAAAACACTTTACTAAGTAATAGGTAACTAAGTCAAAGCTGCTTTGGAAAAGTTATGAATATGCTGCAGAGTTGAGCAAACACAAAGAATAGTATTTAGACATAGAACATCCCCTATCCTATTTCCAGAAAAATTAAGTGGCACCTAACTTACACATCAAATTTATAATTAAAAGGAAACTATGTAAACTGTTTCCTCGCTGCCCCGGCTTCAGAATGCTTCAGCAGGTATGTCAGTTGAGATTGGGACTCTCACTCCTGTGTTCTCCTTCATGCTTTTATTTTTGTCCTGACAGCCATGTAGCAGATGGCGCCTAGAAACGTGGCACAATGCAACACAATGTAATTAAGAACTCCATACTGGGTTGGTTTATAGATTACTTACCCTTAAAGTACTTATATAATTTTTATCCATATAACTTGGGTACCTTTATTTGTGGAAAATTAGCACTATACTTTTCCATATTGATTTCATTTGTAGAATATGATAGAATAATTTAAAAATTGTTTTTGAATTCATTTTATGCATTTCTCCTACAGGTTGCTATAAATAAGGATTTATGCATAAATTCTTTAATGTTACTGTTTAAAGTTTATTTTAATCCAGTTATGCTGCACTTTTGCATTTTATAGTATACTCTTAAAATGATTTTCTAGTATTATTTAATCTGTGAGAGTAGAAAGCTAAATAATTTACAGTGGAATTATATGTATATGTGTTTGTAACATTTCCGTATATGATTTACAGGAAGACCATGTACTCAGCTGCAACTTCTAAATCCAGAGCGATTTGCACGTCTTATCAAAGAAGTAATGAATACATTCTGGCCTGGCAGAGAGTTGATCATTCAGTGGTATCCATTTGATGAAGATAAAAATCACCCATCTGTTTCATGGCTTAAAATGGTTTGGAAGAATCTATATATTCATTTTTCAGAGGATTTGACTCTATTTGATGAGATGCCACTTATCCCCAGAACTACACTAGATGAAGGTCAGACATGTATAGAACTCATTAGACTTAGGATTCCATCATTAGTCATTTTAGATGATGAATCTGAAGCACAGCTTCCAGAATTTATTGCAGATATTGTACAAAAACTTGGTGGGATTGTCCTTAAAAAATTAGATGCCTCTATACAACATCCACTTATTAAAAAATACGTTCATTCGCCATTACCAAATGCTGTTTTGCAGATAATGGAGAAGATGCCATTGCAGAAATTGTGTAATCAAATAGCTTCACTACTTCCAACACACAAAGATGCCCTGAGGAAGTTCTTAGCTAGTTTACCTGATACCAATGAAAAGGAGAAAAGAATAATTCAGGAATTAGCAATATTCAAGCGAATTAACCATTCATCTGGTCAGGGAATTTCCTCTTATACAAAACTGAAAGGTTGTAAAGTCTTGCACCATACTGCCAAACTTCCACCAGACCTGCGACTTTCTATTTCAGTAATAGACAGTAGTGATGAAGCTACTATTCGCTTGGCAAACATGTTGAAAATAGAGAAATTAAAGACCACTAGTTGCTTAAAGCTTGTTTTAAAAGATATTGAAAATGCATTTTATTCACGTGAAGAAATAACACACCTTATGTTATGGATCCTTGAGAATCTGTCCTCTCTTAAAAATGAGAATCCAAATGTGCTTGATTGGTTAATTCCATTAAAATTTATTCAGATTTCACAAGAACACGTGGTATCAGCCAGTGAACTCTTTGATCCTGATATAGACTTACTAAAGGATCTCTTTTATAATGAAGAAGAAACCTTTTTCCCCCCTTCAGGTTTTACCTCACCAGATGTCCTTCACTCTTTAAGACAGATTGGTTTAAAAAATGAAGCTAGTCTCAAAGAGAAAGATGTTGTGCAGGTGGCAAAAAAAATTGAAGCCTTACAGGCCAGCTCTTGTCCAAATCAGGACGTTCTTCTAAAGAAAGCCAAAACACTCTTACTGGTTTTAAATAAGAATCATACACTGTTGCAGTCATCTGAAGGAAAAATGACACTGAAGAAAATAAAATGGGTTCCAGCTTGCAAGGAAAGGCCTCCAAATTATCCAGGCTCTTTAGTCTGGAAAGGAGATCTCTGTAATCTTTGCGCACCACCAGATATGTGTGATGGAGCCCATGCAATTCTAGTGGGCTCATCACTTCCTCTTGTGGAAAGTATACATGTAAACTTGGAAAAAGCATTAGGTGTCTTCATAAAACCTAGTATCAGTGCTGTCTTAAAACACTTTAAAATTGTTGTTGATTGGTATACTTCAAAAACCTTTAGTGATGAAGATTACTACCAATTCCAACATATATTACTTGAAATTTATGGCTTCATGCATGATCATTTAAATGAAGGGAAAGATGCTTTCAAAGCCTTAAAATTTCCATGGATTTGGACTGGCAAAAAATTTTGTCCACTTGCCCAAGCTGTGATAAAACCTTTCCATGATCTTGACCTGCAGCCTTATTTGCATAGTGTGCCTAAAACCATGGCAAAGTTCCACCAATTGTTTAAGGCCTGTGGTTCAATAGAGGAATTAACATCAGATCATATATCCATGGTCATTCAGAAGGTATACCTCAAAAGTGACCAAGATCTCAGTGAACAAGAAAGCAAACAAAATCTTCATCTCATGTTGAATATCATCAGATGGCTATATAGCAATCAGATCCCAGCAAGTCCCCACACACCAGTTCCAATACATCATAGCAGAAATCCTTCTAAACTTATCATGAAACCAATTCATGAATGCTGTTATTGTGACATCAAAGTTGATGACCTTAATGACTTACTAGAAGATTCGGTGGAACCAATCATTTTGGTGCATGAGGACATACCCATGAAAACTGCAGAATGGCTGAAAGTTCCATGCCTTAGTACAAGATTGATCAACCCTGAAAATATGGGATTTGAGCAGTCAGGACAAAGGGAACCACTTACTGTAAGAATTAAAAATATTCTGGAAGAATACCCTTCAGTGTCAGATATTTTTAAAGAACTACTTCAAAATGCTGATGATGCTAATGCAACAGAGTGCAGTTTCATGATTGATATGAGAAGAAATATGGACATTAGAGAAAATCTCCTAGACCCAGGGATGGCAGCTTGTCATGGGCCTGCTCTGTGGTCATTCAATAATTCTGAATTCTCTGATTCAGATTTTGTGAACATAACTAGGTTAGGAGAGTCTTTAAAAAGGGGGGAAGTTGACAAAGTTGGAAAATTTGGTCTTGGTTTTAATTCTGTGTACCATATCACTGACATTCCCATCATTATGAGTCGAGAGTTCATGATAATGTTTGATCCAAACATAAACCATATCAGTAAACACATTAAAGACAAATCTAATCCCGGAATCAAAATTAATTGGAGTAAGCAACAGAAAAGACTTAGGAAATTTCCTAATCAGTTTAAACCATTTATAGATGTGTTTGGCTGTCAGTTACCTTTGACTGTGGAAGCACCTTACAGCTACAGTGGTACTCTTTTCAGACTGTCCTTTAGAACTCAACAGGAAGCAAAAGTGAGTGAAGTTAGTAGTACCTGCTATAATACAGCAGATATTTACTCTCTTGTGGATGAATTTAGTCTATGTGGACATAGGCTTATCATTTTCACTCAGAGTGTCAACTCAATGTATTTGAAGTACTTGAAAATTGAGGAAACCAATCCTAGTTTAGCACAAGATACAATAATAATTAAAAAAAAATCCTGCTCTTCCAAAGCATTGAATGCACCTGTCTTAAGTGTTTTAAAAGAAGCTGCTAAGCTCATGAAGACTTGTAGCAGCAGCAATAAAAAACTTCCTACGGATGCACCAAAGTCATCTTGCATTCTTCAGATCACAGTTGAAGAATTTCACCATGTGTTCAGAAGGATTGCTGATTTACAGTCACCCCTTTTTAGAGGTCCAGATGATGACCCAGCTGCTCTCTTTGAAATGGCTAAGTGCAGTCAGTCAAAAAAGCCACCTGATGAATTGCCACAAAAAACAGTAGACTGTACCACATGGCTTATATGTACCTGCATGGATACTGGAGAGGCTCTCAAATTCTCCCTGAATGAAAGTGGAAGAAGACTAGGACTGGTTCCTTGTGGGGCAGTAGGAGTTCTGCTCTCTGAAATCCAGGAGCAGAAGTGGATTGTGAAACCGCATATCGGAGAGGTATTTTGCTATTTACCTTTACGAATAAAAACAGGATTGCCAGTACACATCAATGGGTGCTTTGCTGTTACTTCAAATAGAAAAGAAATCTGGAAGACAGATACAAAAGGACGATGGAATACCACCTTCATGAGACACGTTATCGTGAAAGCTTACTTAGAGGCACTCTGTGTCCTGCGTGACATGACCACCAGTGGAGAGCTAACAGATTATATTTACTATTCAGTATGGCCTGATCCTGATTTAGTTCATGATGATTTTTCTGTAATTTGTCAAGGATTTTATGAAGATATAGCTCATGGAAAAGGGAAAGAATTGACCAGAGTCTTCTCTGATGGATCAACATGGGTTTCCATGAAGAATGTGAGATTTCTAGATGATTCTATACTTAAAAGAAAAGATGTTGGCCCAGCAGCCTTCAAGATATTTTTGAAATACCTCAAAAAGACTGGGTCAAAAAACCTTTGTGCTGTTGAACTTCCTTCTTCAGTAAAGTTAGGATTTGAAGAAGCTGGCTGTAAGCAGATACTGCTTGAAAATACATTTTCAGAGAAACAATTTTTTTCAGAAGTGTTTTTTCCAAATATTCAAGAAATTGAAGCAGAACTCAGAGACCCTTTAATGAACTTTGTTCTAAATGAAAAAGTTGATGAATTCTCAGGAATTCTTCGTGTTACTCCTTGTATTCCTTGTTCTTTGGGGGGACATCCTTTGGTTTTACCATCAAGATTAATCCATCCTGAAGGACGAGTTGCAAAATTGTTTGATACAAAAGATGGTCGATTCCCTTATGGTTCTACTCAGGACTATCTTAATCCTATTAATTTGATTAAACTAGTTCAGTTAGGTATGGCAAAAGATGATATTTTATGGGATGACATGCTAGAACGTGCAGAGTCAGTAGCTGAAATTAATAAAAGCGATCATGTTGCTGCTTGTCTAAGAAGTAGTATCCTATTAAGTCTTATTGATGAAAAACTAAAAATAAGGGATCCTAGAGCAAAGGATTTTGCTGAAAATTTTCAAACAATCCCCTTCCTTCCATTTCTAACAAAACCAGCAGGTTTTTCTCTGAATTGGAAAGGTAACAGTTTTACACCTGAAACCATGTTTGCAGCAACTGACCTGTATACAGCTGAATATCAAGATATAGTTTGTCTATTGCAACCAGTTCTAAATGAAAACTCACATTCCTTCAGAGGTTGTGGATCAGTGTCATTGGCTGTTAAAGAGTTTTTGGGATTACTGAGGAAGCCAACAGCTGACCTGGTTGTAAACCAATTGAAAGAAGTTGCAAAATCAGTTGATGATGGAATTACATTGTACCAGGAGAATATCACCAATGCTTGCTACAAATACCTTCATGAAGCAATGATGCAAAGTGAAATGACTAAGATAGCTATTACTGAAAAATTAAAATCCTTTAGCTTCATTCTAGTTGAGAATGCATATGTTGACTCAGAAAAAGTTTCTTTTCATTTGAATTTTGAAGCAGCGCCATACCTTTATCAGTTGCCTAATAAATATAAAAATAATTTCCGTGAACTTTTTGAAAGTGTGGGTGTGAGGCAGTCATTTACTGTTGAAGATTTTGCCCTTGTTTTGGAATCTATTGATCAAGTAAAAGGAACAAAACAAATAACAGAAGAGAATTTTCAGCTTTGCCGAAGAATAATTAGTGAAGGGATATGGAGTCTCATTAGAGAAAAGAAACAAGAGTTTTGTGAGAAAAATTATGGCAAAATATTATTACCAGATACTAACCTTAAGCTTCTCCCTGCTAAATCTTTATGCTACAATGATTGTCCCTGGATAAAAGTAAAGGATACCACTGTAAAATATTGTCATGCTGATATACCCAGGGAAGTAGCTGTAAAACTAGGAGCAGTGCCAAAGCGGCATAAAGCCTTAGAAAGATATGCATCCAATGTCTGTTTTACAACACTTGGCACTGAATTTGGACAGAAAGAAAAATTGACCAGCAGGATTAAGAGTATCCTTAATGCCTATCCTTCAGAAAAGGAAATGTTGAAAGAACTTCTTCAAAATGCTGATGATGCAAAGGCCACAGAAATCTGCTTTGTTTTTGATCCTAGACAGCATCCAGTTGATAGAATATTTGATGATAAGTGGGCCCCTTTGCAGGGACCAGCGCTTTGTGTGTATAATAACCAGCCTTTTACAGAAGATGATGTCAGAGGAATTCAGAATCTTGGAAAAGGCACCAAAGAAGGAAATCCTTGTAAAACTGGACAGTATGGAATAGGATTCAATTCTGTGTATCATATTACTGACTGCCCTTCTTTTATTTCTGGCAATGATATCTTGTGTATTTTTGATCCTCATGCCAGGTATGCACCAGGAGCCACATCTGTTAGTCCTGGACGTATGTTTAGAGATTTGGATGCAGATTTTAGGACGCAGTTCTCAGATGTTCTGGATCTTTATTTGGGAACGCATTTTAAACTGGATAATTGTACAATGTTTAGATTTCCTCTTCGTAATGCAGAAATGGCAAAAGTTTCAGAAATTTCCTCAGTTCCATCATCAGACAGAATGGTCCAGAATCTTTTGGACAAATTGCGGTCAGATGGGGCAGAACTTTTAATGTTTCTTAATCACATGGAAAAAATTTCTATTTGTGAAATAGATAAAGCCACTGGAGCTCTAAATGTGCTTTATTCTGTAAAGGGCAAAATCACTGATGGAGACCGATTAAAAAGGAAACAATTTCATGCTTCTGTAATTGATAGTGTTACTAAAAAGAGGCAACTCAAAGACATACCAGTTCAACAGATAACCTATACTATGGATACTGAAGACTCTGAAGGAAATTTGACTACATGGCTTATTTGTAATAGATCGGGTTTTTCGAGTATGGAAAAAGTATCTAAGAGTGTTGTATCAGCTCACAAGAACCAAGATATTACTCTCTTCCCACGTGGTGGAGTAGCTGCCTGTATTACTCACAATTATAAAAAACCGCATAGGGCCTTCTGTTTTTTGCCCCTCTCTTTGGAGACTGGGTTACCCTTTCATGTGAATGGCCACTTTGCTCTAGATTCAGCCAGAAGAAATCTGTGGCGGGATGATAATGGAGTTGGTGTTCGAAGTGACTGGAATAATAGTTTAATGACAGCATTAATAGCTCCTGCATATGTTGAATTATTAATCCAGTTAAAAAAACGGTATTTTCCTGGTTCTGACCCAACATTATCAGTTTTACAGAATACGGCTATTCATGTTGTAAAGGACACTTTAAAGAAGTTTTTATCATTTTTCCCAGTTAACAGACTTGATCTACAACCAGATCTGTATTGTCTAGTGAAAGCACTTTATACTTGCATTCATGAAGATATGAAACGTCTTTTACCTGTTGTACGGGCTCCAAATATTGATGGCTCTGATTTGCACTCCGCAGTTATAATTACCTGGATTAACATGTCTACTTCAAATAAAACTAGACCATTTTTTGACAATTTACTGCAGGATGAATTACAGCACCTTAAAAATGTAGATTATAATATCACAACACGCAAAACAGTAGCAGAGAATGTCTATAGACTGAAACAACTACTTTTAGAAATTGGTTTCAACTTAGTTTATAACTGTGATGAAACTGCTAATCTGTACCACTGTCTTATAGATGCAGATATTCCTGTTAGTTATGTAACTCCTGCTGATGTTAGATCATTTTTAATGACATTTTCTTCTCCTGATACTAATTGTCATATTGGAAAGCTGCCTTGTCGTCTCCAGCAGACTAACTTAAAACTTTTTCATAGTTTAAAACTTTTAGTTGATTATTGTTTTAAGGATGCAGAAGAGAATGAGTTTGAAGTAGAGGGATTGCCTCTTCTTATTACCCTGGACAGTGTTTTGCAAACTTTTGATGCAAAACGATCCAAGTTTCTAACAACATACCACGAATTGATTCCATCCCGCAAAGATTTGTTCATGAATACATTGTATTTGAAATACAGTAATATTTTGTTGAACTGTAAAGTTGCAAAAGTATTCGACATTTCCAGCTTTGCTGATTTGCTTTCCTCTGTATTGCCTCGTGAGTATAAGACCAAAAATTGTACAAAGTGGAAAGACAATTTTGCAAGTGAATCTTGGCTTAAGAATGCATGGCATTTCATCGGTGAATCTGTAAGTGTGAAAGAAGATCAAGAAGAAACAAAACCAACATTTGACATTGTTGTTGATACCCTAAAAGACTGGGCATTGCTTCCAGGAACAAAGTTTACTGTTTCAGCCAATCAGCTTGTAGTTCCTGAAGGTGATGTTCTACTTCCTCTAAGTCTCATGCACATTGCAGTGTTTCCAAATGCTCAAAGTGATAAAGTTTTTCATGCGCTCATGAAAGCTGGATGTATTCAGCTTGCTTTGAACAAAATCTGCTCCAAAGACAGTGCATTAGTTCCTCTGTTATCAGGTCACACAGCAAACATAGAAAGCCCCACAAGCATTTTGAAAGCTGTTCATTATATGGTCCAAACATCAACATTTAGAACTGAAAAATTAGTAGAAAATGACTTTGAGGCACTCCTGATGTATTTCAACTGCAATTTGAGTCACTTGATGTCCCAGGATGACATAAAAATTTTGAAATCACTTCCCTGCTACAGATCAATCAGTGGTCGCTATATGAGCATTGCAAAGTTTGGCATGTCCTATGTACTTACAAAAAGTATTCCTTCAGCTGAAGTAGAAAAATGGACACAATCATCATCAGCTGCATTTCTTGAGGAAAAGATACACTTAAAAGAACTATATGAGGTGCTGGGTTGTGTACCTGTAGATGATCTTGAAGTATATTTGAAGCACCTCTTACCGAAAATTGAAAATCTTTCCTATGATGCAAAATTAGAGCACTTGATATATCTTAAGAATAGATTGTCCAGTATTGAGGAAATGTCAGAAATCAAAGAACAACTTTTTGAAAAACTGGAAAGTTTATTAGTAATCCATGATGCTAACAATCGACTAAAGCAAGCAAAGCATTTCTATGATAGAACTGTGAGAGTTTTTGAGGTTATGCTTCCTGAAAAATTATTTATTCCAAAGGAATTCTTTAAGAAATTGGAACAACTTATAAAACCCAAAAATCAAGCTAACTTTATGACCTCTTGGGTGGAATTCTTAAGAAATATTGGACTAAAATATATACTTTCCCAGCAGCAGTTGTTACAGTTTGCTAAGGAAATCAGTATGAGAGCTAATACAGAAAACTGGTCTAAAGAAACATTGCAAAATACAGTTGATATCCTTCTCCATCATATATTCCAAGAACGAATGGATTTGTTATCTGGAAATTTTCTGAAAGAACTGTCTTTAATACCATTCTTATGTCCTGAGCGGGCCCCTGCTGAATTCATTAGATTTCATCCTCAATATCAAGAGGTAAATGGAACACTTCCTCTTATAAAGTTCAATGGAGCACAAGTAAATCCAAAATTCAAGCAGTGTGATGTGCTCCAGCTGTTATGGACATCCTGCCCTATTCTTCCAGAGAAAGCCACGCCCTTGAGTATCAAGGAACAAGAAGGTAGTGACCTTGGTCCACAGGAACAGCTTGAACAAGTTTTAAGTATGTTGAATGTTAACCTGGATCCTCCTCTTGATAAGGTCATTAATAACTGCAGAAACATATGCAATATAACAACTTTGGATGAAGAAATGGTAAAAACTAGAGCAAAGGTCTTAAGGAGCATTTATGAATTTCTCAGTGCAGAAAAAAGGGAGTTTCGATTTCAGCTCCGGGGGGTTGCTTTTGTAATGGTAGAAGATGGTTGGAAACTTCTGAAACCTGAGGAAGTAGTGATAAATCTAGAATATGAATCTGATTTTAAACCTTATTTGTATAAGTTACCATTAGAACTTGGCACATTTCATCAATTGTTCAAATTGTTAGGTACTGAAGATATTATTTCAACTAAGCAATATGTTGAAGTGTTGAGTCGTATATTCAAAAATTCTGAAGGCAAACAGTTAGATCCTAATGAAATGCGTACAGTTAAGAGAGTAGTTTCTGGCTTATTCAAGAGTCTACAGAATGATTCAGTCAAGGTGAGGAGTGATCTTGAGAATGTACGAGACCTTGCACTTTACCTTCCAAGCCAGGATGGTAGATTGGTAAAGTCGAGCATCTTGGTGTTTGATGATGCACCACATTACAAAAGTAGGATCCAGGGGAATATTGGTGTGCAAATGTTGGTTGATCTTAGTCAGTGCTACTTAGGCAAAGACCATGGATTTCATACTAAGTTGATAATGCTCTTTCCTCAAAAGCTCAGACCTCGTTTATTGAGCAGTATACTTGAAGAGCAGTTAGATGAAGAGACTCCCAAAGTTTGTCAGTTTGGAGCACTGTGTTCTCTTCAGGGAAGATTGCAGTTACTCTTGTCTTCTGAACAGTTTATTACAGGACTAATTCGAATTATGAAGCATGAAAATGATAATGCTTTCCTGGCCAATGAAGAAAAAGCCATAAGGCTTTGCAAAGCCCTTAGAGAAGGATTGAAAGTGTCCTGTTTTGAAAAGCTTCAAACAACATTAAGAGTTAAAGGTTTTAATCCTATTCCCCACAGTAGAAGTGAAACTTTTGCTTTTTTGAAGAGATTTGGTAATGCAGTCATCCTTCTTTACATACAACATTCAGACAGTAAAGATATTAATTTCCTATTAGCATTAGCAATGACACTTAAATCAGCAACTGACAATTTGATTTCTGATACTTCGTACCTAATTGCTATGCTCGGATGCAATGATATTTACAGAATCAGTGAGAAACTTGACAGTTTAGGAGTGAAATACGACTCATCAGAACCATCAAAACTTGAACTGCCAATGCCTGGTACTCCAATACCTGCTGAAATTCATTATACTCTCCTTATGGATCCAATGAATGTTTTTTATCCAGGAGAATATGTTGGTTATCTTGTAGACGCTGAAGGTGGTGATATCTATGGATCTTACCAGCCAACTTACACTTATGCAATTATTGTACAAGAAGTTGAAAGAGAAGATGCTGATAACTCTAGTTTTCTTGGAAAGATATATCAGATTGATATTGGCTATAGTGAATATAAAATAGTTAGCTCCCTTGATCTTTATAAGTTTTCAAGACCTGAGGAAAGTTCTCAAAACCGTGACAGTGCCCCTTCTACACCCACCAGTCCTACAGAGTTCCTCGCCCCTGGCCTGAGGAGCATTCCTCCTCTTTTCTCTGGTAAAGAGAGCCACAAGACATCCTCTACCAAACATCATTCCCCCAAAAAACTTAAGGTGAATTCTTTACCAGAAATTCTAAAAGAAGTGACATCAGTGGTAGAACAAGCTTGGAAGCTGCCAGAATCTGAAAGAAAAAAGATTATTAGGCGATTGTATTTGAAATGGCACCCTGACAAAAATCCAGAAAATCATGACATTGCTACTGAAGTTTTTAAACATTTGCAGAATGAAATAAATAGACTAGAGAAACAGGCTTTTCTAGATCAAAATGCAGACAGAGCCTCAAGGCGAACATTTTCCACATCAGCATCCCGATTTCAGTCAGACAAGTACTCATTTCAGAGATTTTATACTTCATGGAATCAAGAAGCAACAAGTCACAAATCTGAAAGGCAACAACAAAATAAAGAAAAATGCCCACCATCAACTGGACAGACTTACTCTCAAAGGTTCTTTGTTCCTCCCACTTTCAAGTCAGTTGGTAATCCAGTTGAAGCACGTAGATGGTTAAGACAAGCCAGAGCAAATTTTTCAGCTGCCAGGAACGATCTTCATAAAAATGCCAACGAATGGGTGTGCTTTAAATGTTACCTTTCTACCAAGCTAGCTTTAATTGCAGCTGACTATGCTGTGAGGGGGAAATCTGATAAAGATGTAAAGCCAACTGCACTTGCACAAAAAATAGAGGAATACAGTCAGCAACTTGAAGGGCTGACAAATGATGTCCACACCTTGGAAGCTTATGGCGTAGACAGTTTAAAAACAAGATATCCTGATTTGCTTCCTTTCCCACAGATTCCAAATGACAGATTCACTTCTGAGGTTGCTATGAGAGTGATGGAATGTACTGCCTGTATCATAATAAAACTTGAAAATTTTATACAACAGAAAGTGTGAAAGTAAGGAAAAATAACAGCAAAATATTGAATGTGTTTTTGCACAGATATGAATTCTGTATTTTCATAAGCTTCATCGAGTTACTTAGGAATTGTGAAGCACACTTCAGATTATTTGGGAAGAATTTTTGGTTGGTGCCAATTGTTACTAACATGAATACCAACAGGAAGCCTAAACTGACTCTAAAAATCGTCTTGAAGATAATAATGAACTACAGAATCACCAGATGTATAGGGATGGCTAAGATGGCACATTATTGAACTGCACTTTATATAACCAAAGCTTAGCAGTTTGTAAAATAAGAGTATCTTTGTCTCTGGTTAGGATGAAGTAAGTTTTATGGTTTTAACATGGACATTTTTGAAGGAGCTAATGAATTACTGGGCATATCATTGGTCTAAACTCATAAGGGGAGTTAAGTCCTTGGTGTTAAATCATTTTTAAGTGAATCCTTTTTAAGTGGATACATTATTTTCTTATCAGCTGGATCTGACTATGAATTTGCTGCAATTTTACATCTTAAATAGTCAATACATTTTGAAAAAGGGTACAGTATTTTAATCCTGAATATTACTTGAGTAGGAGTATGCGGATAGTACTTCTTAGAATGCACTGAATACACTTTACATCTTTATTTGCAATTTTTTTACACCTATGTTTACAGGCTTCCTATTTCATGAAGATGGCATATGGGAACTCAAAATTGTGGCAGATTTGTCACCAGATATTACTGTTACTTCCGAGAATTGCTTACCAAAACATTGATCAAGTGCTAGAACATTTCCTTTGTTTGTTTGTATGTATTTTCCACTAATATCTTAATTTATATAGTATGGTTGAACAGGATGCAGCCTTTCATTGTCTAAAGGTGCTGGAGTTAAAAAATCTTTTATCTTTCAATATTTAGTGGAGTATTTTGGAATTTACTTTGAAAACATTAAAAAATTATAAAATAATTGTGACAATATCCAGTAGTTTATAAAGGAACTTATCAGCTTGTATTTCCCTTTTGAATGATTCAGAACTGACATTTAATTTTCATCATGTTTGAGTGTCCTACCATACTTATTTAACATTTTTTTTTGCAGAATTTAAAAGAAAGGTGTGATAGTTTATGTAAGTGTGCTAGCTGTACATGATGCTAAGTATAATATTTTATGCAATTAAGGGCTTATGAACATGTTAAGATTCTTTTTAGTTTTATTAGTAATAAGGAATGTTGCATCTCCATTATTGTATTGCTTCTGAATGTGAAGCCATGTAATTATTTCTGCTATTAAGTGCCATAATTTTAATAAAGCAATGTACATATGAAATTATTGTAACTGGTATTTCCTGAGAAATAGTTCATTGAAAATCAAATATAGTATTTTCCTATATTAAATTTTGATAGGTATGTATATATGTGTTTATTGGAAATATTAGGATAGCATTCTTCAATATGTTTTATACTGGAATTTTAGTAGGTTTCTTTTTCATGATTGAATATGACGTACTTGATATATACTAAGTTTATTAAGTGTTCATTTATTTAATTAAAGGTTTAGTTCAACTTTTCATGGGATAATATTAGTCTATACACATACCTGTCTCTATCTGTCTATCTGTTTATCTATCTATCTATCTATCTATCTATCTATCTATGTTAGTGGGGGTGGTGCTGTGTGTGCATATATATTTGGAAAGATACACATCAAATATGTTTCTCCTGTGGGTAGATATTTGATACTCCTCTTACTTTAGGAGAGAACTGCATGTCTGTGACTAATTCACAGCTGAGTGTTTTTGTTTTTGTTTTTGCATGGAAGAACTGGGGTGTGGGCCAGAGGTGTGGGGGTGAGAGGATTCACCAGAGACAGTGGGGAGCAGAGCAGGTGGTTTTACTGAAATACACTGCTAAGGGGAGCAGCAGGCAAGATAGGAGAGGTCTACTGCACCACATGTGGGTCAGCTCCCTGGCTGAAGATTGAACTCAGGCTGTAGAGGTGATAGCCCTGAGACTTAAACCCTAGACCACCAGGGAGTCCCCACAATTGAGTTCCAACAGAAAATGGTCATCTTATACCCAAACCACAAGTTTTCAAAAGTAGGCAGATCTGGAGTACCCAAATTCTGGGTCTTCAGCTTTTTGGAACTTTCTTTAAAAAGTGTTTGCTACTTTGAAACTTAGTTTCAACACTTAGGATATATATTGTTTTTTTGATATTAAAATTTACACAGAAAAGCCTATTTAATCTTTGTGATAGTTGATGTAGTTGAAAATTGTGTTTTTCTAGGCTTTTCTTTTTTAAAAAAAAGTACAGATTCACAATCTTTTATATAGAGAGACCCCTTAGATCCAGTGTATTTCAGAATTTGGACTTAAGAAAGGTGATGCAGTGCATATAATATTTTAATGAAGCATTTCAAACAGCACAGGCAATACCCTCTAGTCAAATGTACTGTTACTGCACTGAAACCTTAGAATATTCACTCTTCTAAATGTAGGCCTTTTTTCGCTTTTTGTGATTGATTTCTCTTTTGGTACCATTTGATCAGAGAAAATAGTTGGTATGGTTTCAGTCTTCAAGAATTTGTTACTTCAACATGTTGTTTATCTAAGAGAATGTTCCAGTGCACTTGATAAGACTGTGTACTCAGCTTTTTTTGGGTGTAGTGCCCTATAGATAGCTACTAAATACCACTGATCTATTTCCTTATTTAAGGCTGTTGGTCCCTTGTAAATTATTTTGTCAGGTTGATCTGTCCATCTATGTACATGGGATGTTGAAGTCCCCTACTATTTTGTATTACAATCAATGTCTGTTTTTCAATTTGTTAATAGTTGTCTTATATATTTTTGGCATTCCTTCATTTTGTGTGTGTGTGTGTGTAGATGAGTGTTAATTCTTGCTCCTTATTTATCCCTTAATCATTTCATAATGTCCATGCCTATCTTTTTTTAACCTTTTTTTTTGGTTTGGAAGTCCATTTTGTCAGATTTAAGTATGGCTGTTTCTGTCTTTTTAGAATACCAGTTGTATGTAGGATTGTTTTCTACTTTTTTCTTTGAGAATCTGGAAATTGGATGGGTCTCCTGGAAACAGCAAAAAGTTGGGTTTTGTTTTCTGATCCAACTAGCCATTCTACATTAAGAGTAATTAGTGATACATTAGGTCTTGCTATTGCTTTTATCTTTTTTTTCCTGGTTATGTCTGTTTAATTCCTGATTTAATTTTTATATGTTTTCTACTTTTCAACTTATATAGGAGAGTTCCTTTTAACATTTCTTGTATGGGTGATTAGTGTTGGCATCCTTTTTTGGGTTTTATTTATCTGAGAAGGCTTTTAGTTCACCCCCACTTATCTGAGAGTCCTGCAGGATTAGCGTTCTTGGCTGAAACTTTTTATCTCTGAGTATTTTGAAGATGTCTATCCATTCTTATCTGCAGAGTCTCTGCTGCAAAGTCTTATAAAAGCCTGATTGGAGTAACTTTATATGTCACCTGCCTTTTACCCCCTAGCTGCCTTCAGTATTCCTGTATTTTGAACTCTTGGTAGTTTCATCACTGGATGGCTTGGTGAGGTCTCTGCATTTAAATAACTAGGTGATCTTGAACTTTATGAGTTTGTATATTTAGTTCCTTCCAAAGTTTTCCTCTGTTACTCCTTTGAGTATGGTCTCTCTTCCCCTTTAACCTCTCTCCCCGCTTGGGGAAATCCATTATCCTTATGTTGCCTTTCCTAATGGAGTTGGATAGTTTTTGAAGTGCACTTTCATTTTTTCCCTTCTCTTTCTCACCTGAATCTTTTGTGCATACTATCTTCCAGCTCGCTAATTAGGTCCTTTACAAAGCCATTTCTTTACATGGTCTGCTTCTGCACTTCCCAAAGAGGTAGATTGTTCATTTCGTTTTTTCTGCTTCTATAGCTTTCTCTCAAGTTCTTGATCTTGTTTTTTGAGCACTTTACATTATGAATGTCTTTTATTTAAAGCTTCAATTCTAACCTTCTGTACATTAATTTTATGTCTGATCTGATTCATTTTTAAAAATTTTGTTGAATCTTCCCTGAGTTTTTCTGAGCTCTGATATACCACTTTCACTTGCTTTTCTGAGATTTTTTCCATTTCTTGAGTTTCTTTACTATAACAATTTTGAGCTCTGTATCTGGTAGGGAGATACAGTCTTCCATGAATTTGTGGTAGGATTCTAGAGAGTTGATCTCTCTTTGTGATACTATAATCCCTTTAGATCTTGAATTGTCCTGTGTATGTTTTTTATCTGCTCATTTTGATATTTTAAATTTCCCTATTAAAAAAAATGTACCAGCAACTTATTGTGTTGACTTAATTTTACTTTTCCTCAGGTGATGCTGTGGTGTTATTTGATTTAAATTTTTTCTTGCCCTTTGCTGACTTTTGTTGGTACTGAGATCTGTTTTCATAATTGCTGAATAAGCCTGGAGGTGTTCAGTCACTGTTGGGACTACCAGGGAGGTGGGACAGAGTCTTGTTTGTAGTGCTATTGATATTCACCCTCTCTGGGTTTCCAGGTCTGACATTTAGCATTCTGTTCACTTTATAAGGTCTGTATCAGCCTAAGGGATAGAGAGGGGGTGAGTGCAATCTAGAGTACTTTCTCTGTTCTTATCCTTAACTGGGTACCTGGCCTGCATGGGACACTCTAGCTCCTCTGTTTGGGTTTTTTCTCTGGAGTGTGTTCCTCCACAGCATTTTCACTTTTCTCTCTACAAGCCCTTGATGGATCCTGCAGCCCTACCACCCCTATCCCTATCAGTCTCCGCCTACCTCCTGTTCAGTGAAGCATGAATCTCTTCATGTCTCCTCTGTGTTGTGTTGCCTTCCTTTGTCTAAGAAGCACTTCAGTTTCAGCCCAAATGGGAACTTTCTCAGTGTAGTGTTCCTCTGGCTAACTATTAGATGCACCTCTTAGGAGCAAAGCAAGGAGCCTTCTCTATTATCATTTTGGTGATGTACTTTACACAGTCTGCTTCTACACTTCTACACTATATCCCAAAGAGGTAGAGATTGTTAGGGTGGGTGAATTCAGAGCAGGACGTGAGTATATGTAGCTCACCCATTCATTTTACTTTGAATTTGGCCGTGTTCAGGATGGATGGTCTATTCACCCTGCTCTTAGTGGTAGGCTATGACCAGGAGAGAGTGATTTGTTTTTATTCAGCTATCATGTCTTAGGAAATCCATTTGATTTCAAATCAGACTCCTTTACTATTAAAGTTGATATTTTAATCTATATTTTTAAACTCATGTCTACTCAGTTTGATAATTTGGAGGAAAAGAACAAAGGGCTATTGGGAGGAGTCACTAATATATTAGCACTCAATGGTCTATAACTACTTGGTATATAGGAATAATTTGATATATATATCAATTACACATATATATCATTTGATAAACTTGCACTTTCTAAGACCTTATCAATGATGTTAAGTGAGGGCTTTTTGTATTTTCTTGTTTTTTCAATAAACACTAGAAGGGCAAGAAACAAAAAGAGTAACACTACTGTAACAATGGGGACATTGTAGTAAGAAAGCACATGTTAGTTTTTAAACTAGGACTTAATGGAAAGGGTTATTGCTAATTTGTAATCTGAAAATAACCCACCTAATGCAAAGCTTCAGGAATGTACTTAGAGCTAAATTTGCTCTTTAACTGCTTAGGGAGCACAGTAGTTGCAATTTCAAGTGTTATGAATACTAGAAAGTTAAAAATGGGGGGTTGCTATCAGTGGGCTAAACTTTAAATGGGCAGCCTATTGAAACATCACTAGAAAGAGTTCACTTTTCTACTTTCTCTTGGTTTTGAGATTGTAGAAAATGAACTTGACTTGTTTTAATAATAATACATCCTGTAATTAAAGGTTTGCAGTGCTATTGGTCTGCTACATTTTGAGCTTTTTGAGGATTCTTACTATAATAACTGGCGAAAAAAACAATCCAGAACAAAACACCATTGTTTGTGCTGAAGGGCATTTTATGAAGTGATGAGTGGTTTACACAAAGCAAACCTGTTTTCATAGATTTGGTGTGTCCTCGTTGACATACAGCAACTTACACAGCCAAGGGGTTCAAAATGAACTTTCACAAATTGAGAATTTAGTTCTATGAAGTTATATTCAGTCTTTATTGTGTAGAAAATGTACACAGGTTAAACAATTAGGAATCCCATCATTTACTAACTTTGATATTGGTGGATGACAAAACTCCTTGTGACTCTAGTTTCTTGTTGTATAAATACTATCCCACCTACACAGTTATGCAAATTGTTGTTTTGGATGGAATGAGGCAACTTATCAAAGTTTTTAAAGTGAAGACAACTATGCAACTATGCAGAGTTACATTTTAGTTTAATTTCAATAGATACAATGTGACCATGTTTTGAGTCATTGTCACAAGTAATGGAGAAAAGTAATAGCTAACCCAAAGGATTGTTGACGAGTTAAGAAAGACACTCAAGCTGTGAAGTTTGTGGAAATGTAGGTTGATTTTTATTGCTCATTGACTATAAGGAAAGAATGATTAATTTTGTATAATTTATTCCTTTAACTACATATTGAAAATCAGATCAAAGTATTTCAAAACCTGACATTTTCCTGTAAAATCAATCTAGTGGAATAAACACATTATTTTGATATTCTTTGACTTCTGTGTCTAAATCCACATGCCACTTTTATACAGACACTCACTGGTTTATTTTTCTTTGAGTTTCTTTTGAGAGTGTGTGTCCTTCTGTTACCATGAGCTGTCTATGCATTATCGAGCGTCAAGTTGCTTTCTGAGTGTGAAAGCATGATGTCAGCACTTAAACATTCATTGACATGTTCACTGAAATAGGTGCTGTGTGGAAGATGCAGGCAGGTTACAGACAGACGTGACTGTTTTCGTGGCATGTGGTATCAACATCAGCTACAGACAGGTAAAGCTTCCCATCTGGACACACACAGATTTCATAGAGTCTTTGTGAGCTGCCATCTGGACTCCAAGTCCCATCAACCAACTTGGGTAAGAACAAAGTTTCAGCATTAAGCATAAGCTGTTTGGGAGAAAAGTAGGAGATGAAATGGTTAAGTAGGAACAAACATGATAAGCATGAAATTTACATTCTCAAAAGGTTTCAAACTCATTTTTTTCTCTGCATGGACAATAAAGTAGGCACCTGGCTTTACTTAAGTCAAAACTATCTGATATTTTTTAAAGCCTAGTTTTGGTTTACATTCAGGTAGGAACTTAATAATTCCTTTTCCAAATTGGAGGGAAGTTACTTTTTCTTTTACCCATTGTGGTAGTTGAGTTAGGGAAATTTACAATTATATTTCTTTTTTTTTAATTTTTTTTATTTATACATACAAGCTGGGGTACAGGCCAGAGGCGTGGGGCGGCGAGAGGGTTCACCAGAGGCAGAGTGGGGAGCAGAACAGGCAGATCAGAAATACACTGCTGAGGGGAGCAGCGGGCGAGGCAGGAGAGGTCTGCCGCGCCATGTGGGATTCTCCCTGGCCGGGCGTCGAACTCGCGTCGCCGCTGCCGACAGCTCCACAGCGCAGTGCTTAACCGCTGTGCCACTGGGGAGGCCCTACAATTATATTTCTTAAAAATTCTTTTATGAATTATTTGACCGAAAAAACTGGAATTATTTTGCTGAGTCACAATTACCTGTGGTCTACCCTGTGTGCTAACTCATCTTCTCCCCATTAGAATAATATACAACTCATAGAAATAGATTCATCTTAATAATTTCTACCTGAGAATATTGGGATTTATCCTGATTTTATTTTCCTATGAGAGACAATTAAATTCATCCCACTAGCTATCAACAATTTCCCTAAACTTGTTAATATTATTTCAAACTCTGCTGCCTTCTAATAGGTGCTGAAAAGCATTATATACACAGACTAAAACCAACCTAATAAAATGAAAGTTAACCGAATTATTAAAATCTATTTAAATTGAAATGTGAACATATTCTGGCCAATGATTAAGATCTGGAAGTCTTTTGAAAAAAAAAATCAAAATAGTCAAACTCAACAGCAAAATGTTACCCAATCTCGGGTACTTGCTTTTTAGATGGAATTAAAGTGTATTGTAGGTAGGCATCACTTTCTTTTGTGCCAGCAGAGTTAGAGCTTTTGGCTTACATGACTCATCCATGAATTCCAGTCTTTTAATAAATCAATATTTGCAGTCTGTATTCCCTGTTGGCATGTTGACCAGATGGGAGAAGTGCTTGGCATGGCAAGCTCTACTCTGGGACACTCAGATTAAAATAAATCAAATAGGTGTTTTTGTTTGTTTGTTTGTTTTAAAGCAGAACCTATTTAAGCTACTGTCCAGCATTTTGGGGGTTTTTGTTTTTCCTTTATATACTTTGCTTTCCCTTGTTAGCTTCTCTTCTTTCTTGTGACTAATTGGTTTTTTTTTTTTTTTTTTTTTTTTTTTTTTTTTTTTTTTTTTTTTTTTTTTTTTTTTTTTTTTTTTAGTTTATTGGTCATTTTTTTTTTCCTGCTCTCAGCAAACTCTTGTAACAAATAGTCCACAAACTGCTTCCTTGCTCATCTTTATTTGCCTTTGTGGGACAATATTTTGTGGGATACCACACATGTCTTCACAGTAACCTAGTTCCTAGTAATAAGGAAAATAAACATTAAATGTGGGTCAGGCTATATACTTCTTGTAAAAATGACAATTTATGGAAACAACTAATACTTCAAATTAAAACCCATACACACATTTTCAGGATAATAAATTTTTAAGTATGTAGTGACTTTATGATTTGGTAATGAAATTCCAAAATTTTTGATTTCCAGTTCTCTATTCATCTGCTGGTCTTGACATCATACCAATCAGTTGAAACTTGCAGGGACTTTTCCAGATGACTTGTGTAGGTCCTGTCATGAGCTGCCACTAAGGACATTATTTGCTACCTCAGCTACACCGACCTTTTAATATAATTTCACAATATTGTACATATTACCACACTGGTGTCTCATAACTTCATGGCAGGTAAACAAATGTTATTTTCCTTATTTTATAATATGATAGACCCAGAGAGGCCTGTTAACTGTCCTGAATTCAAATTAGTGAATTGATCAAGTCCTAGAACAATACATATTGAGTAGCATGTGAACTATTGCCTCATTATGACCTCTTTTACCAGTGATATTTTCCTTCTGGACTTAAAGTTCCAGGTTTTATCCTCAAGCTGACTCTTAAAGCTCTTTTCATATTCAATTTTCATCTCACTTAAACACAATTTTTTTTATACAGAAGAATATTGCTCTAGGCAATTTCAGATGATAATTATAATTTACAGGTAATTCTCAGAGTCAGCTGTGTTGAGAGAAGCTGGATCATTAGGAAATGGCAGAATTGCTATTCTCTGTAAACTCATAAAGTTTGTAGTATTTTTCCAAAGCTGAAAACAGCAAAAGACTTTATGGCACACACACCAGTCTAAGAAATCTGTCTGAATCCAACATAAAATCATTTTAACCCTTTTGGCCCTTCTTTTAATGCTAAATTATATTTTTTACTTTTTCTTCTTTATGACTTTCATAATACTTCTTTACAAACTACTATAAATTTACGGTATTGATTCCTTAAAGGACATGATACTAGTATCATCAGGGGCTTGATTTATTGCACTCACCATCCCATCACTACTATGAAAAACGATATCCATTTGAGAAAGGGCTTCAATTCTCCCAGCATGCGCTTTAATATGAACACCCTTTGGGGCATCCATGCTCAGACTCCGTGTGGGGGCTTCTAATCTGAAACGGGAGAAGAAACCAAGAAAAAATAGTACTAAAAAAAGTTACCCAAATAATGAACAGTTTAGCATAAAAATACAATTAAGTGTATAGTATCTCTGTGTCATTCTTGAATGTTAACATTGTATATTATTCATTGATAAATTCAGAAACAATGTGAAATAAGTACTTACCATCAATGGGAGTTTATGGAATTAGTGTGCCCTAAAAGTAGATAAAAATGTTAAACAGCTCAACCCTACACAGCAGTTTCAGATGTTTAAGCATTTTGGCATACCACACCAGAAGAAAATTATACTTGTGAATAACTTCCTAAAACTAATTTTTTAAGTGAAAACACAAACTGTTTTGGAAAAATACAGATTTAAGTACAATGTGTGTATTTGCGACATGTTCATGAATTAGAAAATAAGTTTGTCCTTTAGGTTTTATTTGTATTTTTTTTTTATAATTTAGGAGGATTGTTACAGAGCAGATGCAGGGATTGTTTTAAGAACCCCTGTACTCTACAGAATGAGGAAAACACACACATGAACAGGTAATGGCTAATAATTTTTCAGAATTTAAAAAATAACAAGTGTTCCTAAAATTGAAGAAGTATACCAAGACACAGTATGAATTCAAACATATCCAGGACCGAAACACTTTGTGGTTAAATTGCAAAATATTAAGATTAGTGAGAAAATATTGAAAATATTCATAGTGAAGATTGGATTGTTTATAAAGAACCTAAAATACTTAATAGTACTTTCAAAATGCTGATGTAAATTTAGTCAATCTGGTGGAGATAGAGTTCAACTTAACTATCATTCAACTCTGGCAGAATTAGACATTTTAGACCCAGAGGGGAGGAATTTACTGTCTAAGCAGATAGATCCTTACTGAAAAAGGTACTTATGGAAATGAAAACCAGAAGAAAAGAGTATTTTGCAAGAAGCAGAGTAGACATTAGAAAAATCAATAAAATGTGTCATTAAAGATAAAATGTATTGCCTGAAAAATATAACAGTGGAAGACAAATACAAATTGAGAGGGAAGTTTGGATGGAAATAACTTTCTAAATGTGTTAGTATTATTTGGGAAAATAATGAAAATGCCTTAGAAAGTACTCAAATACCTCCATTCATATGAAGAATAATCATTAGAAGAAAAAATACAGAATCATTGAAAGGAAAAATGAGTGGGGAGAATAAGGGAAAGCTTATTAATCCAAAAATCTGATAGGAGAAAGAAACAGTGAAAAGAAGAAGCACAGTAAATAAAATAGTGGAAATATAGCAAGTAAACCAATGATCATAGTATGTAAATGGTTAAATTCACCTATTAAAAGCTTAAAAAAAATTATAGGGATTAAAAGAAAAGCTTAATTCAAGAAATTTATCCTAAGAGAAATAACTAAAACATAATAGAGGAAAAATGGTGAAGAAAAGGTTTGGGAAAAGGTAAATCAGTACAAAGGAGAGTAGAACTGGGTATAGTAATATTAACACCAGACAAAATAGGGGCAATGACTTAATGATTCAAAGGAACAATTCATAAGATTAGTTGGCATAGACTTGTATGCAACTAAAAATTAATGACAAGCAAAGTCAACAATATAAAATTATAGTGGGAGTTTTAACAAACTTCATTGTGAACTGATAAAGAAGACAAATATAAGTATGTAGAAGAATATGACAATGGAATTCATAAGATTGGTGTAATAGTCATATATATGTATATATACATACCTTGCTGTGAAGCAAGAGGACATACTTTTATAATAAAAAATTTATTAATTCCTCTCTGCCAAAAATCTGGAAATCTTAAATGACAAGGAAAAATTTCTACCAAGAAATAAAGAATTAAAATGGACTTAAAAATAGAAAAATTGAAAAGAAAAACTTCGTTAAAGAAATTTCATTGATAGTATAAAATCCAGTCTCCTCCAAAGAACTGGCTTTTTCATTTTGCAGATGAGTTTTTATCAAATTTTCAATTGTTCTTATACCTTGTTTCAAAGACTAGGGAAAATGAGATCTGGGAACTTAGACTAAAATGGAACTTTCCTAACTTGATAGCAGATATTTACCAAAAACCGGTAGCAGACATTGTTTAATTTAGAGATTTTAGAAACATTTCTCAAAGTCAAGAAGTGGACACAGATATCCATCATGCTGCTGGCAGAGCAATTAAGGAGGGCATCTTGAAACAGAAGCGGGGCCATGCATGGCTTCTGCAGTACACTGACAGTGTGTACTCGCTAATATGCTTGAAGGCCTTGGGGGCTCTCACTTTGCAAGTTAACAATGGTTATTATTTGTTTATTTTTAATAAAATACAAATATACTATTGGAATATACAGTTACAACAGTAAATGATATTCAGTAGTCTAGTGATAAATACATATAGGCATACACAGACTATAATGAATAAATTTATATGTGGAATTAGGTGATTTTATATATTCTGATATTATATAAGGATATTTCAAAGGTTACAGACATGCTAAGTTAAGTGAGCCAGTTATAATGGGACAAAGTTAATTCCACTTCTATGGGGTATACTTAGAGTAGTCAAATTCATAGAAACGGAAGGTAGAAAAGTGGTGGCCGTGGGTTGGGGTGGGGCTGGTATCACAGGATGTGAATACGTAATGATTAGTTATAAGCAGAAAGTCATGAGGATAAAGACAACTAATGGAATAAGAATTTGATAATAGGGCCTCCCCGGTGGCGCAGCGGTTGGGCGCTGGGCTGTGGAGCTGTCGGCAGCGCGCCATGCGAGTTCGATGCCCAGCCGGGGAGAATCCCACATGGTGCGGCAGACCTCTCCTGCCTCACCCGCTGCTCCCCTCAGCAGTGTATTTCTGATCTGCCTGTTCTGCTCCCCACTCTGTCTCAGGTGAACCCTCTCACCGCCCCACGCCTCTGGCCTGTGCCCCAGCTTGTATGTAAAAAAAAAAAAAAGAATTTGATAATAATTACTAAAATTATTCCAGCACATATCCAGCTGTCTTTCATAGCTTGTTTGTATTTGAACAAAATTCTTGCCTAATGTCCTCAAATGGATCAGCTCTTACAAGGGGTGTCTCCACTGAATGTTCAAAAATAGCCCCTTCGGGACCTAAACAAGAAACAAAAATGTATCATTTTACAACAGTTAAGTAAATGACACTAAACAAATTAAATATTTAGCTGACATATTAAAGCACCATAGATTTGATCTTTGTTGCTGAATTTGTGTAGATGTTTGAGTTCTACATAATAAAACTGGCATAGAACGGCCTTCTTACTTTTCCCAGGATTACATGAATTCACTAGGTTCCTAGACAGGAAATATTTTTCAAAGCATTTACAAATAAAGGCTTATTTTAAAATTGGAGTACAATATTGAATCCTCAAATTGCAAAGTAGTAACTTCTGTTGAAAATTGCCTCAGTACATTATTTTAGGGTGATTGAGCTTATTCTCCAAATTTTATGACCAAAACTTGTATTTATGTTACTTGCTTCTTAAAGCACAACAGGATATTTATAGAAAAGCAAACAAATTTAAATATTTAAAATTGAGTTTCTGATTTCTAGGAATCCCCGTGTTTGTTACAGAGGCTGGCACTCTGTGTCAGGCCAACTTTGTGAGCTCTCCACTGCTTCCGGTTGTCCAGCATTACCCACTGGTGCTATTAAGTCCAATACTGTCCCACTCAGCCGTGACACCTCTTGCTGCCACCATGAATTGGATCCTGGTGTGCTGCTTACAGAGTGCTACCAGCTCCAGACTCTTACTGAAGGGACAGCCCCATCCTGCATGACCAGCTTTTGTTTTAGACTACTGGACACTGTGGATGCTCTCTAGAGTGAGAGCCAGCCACTAGCAGTCTTAGCAACTTTCTTTTCCCCAGCTACCCTTTTTAAATAAACCCCATTTTTGTTGCACCCTGAGCCTGAGTGGTGTCTTATAATTGTCAGCACACAGACAGAACCCGCAGATAGTGACCTGTCTCCTCCCTTGCCACTGTGTTAAATATATGAAGGGTGTGGACAGTGGTTTTCAATACCAGTAGCTTATAGGTAGGAAAATGTGACCATTTAAGAATGAAAAACAATCCAGTTCATTGGAAAAGTAAATGATTTGACAAGGAAATATAAACATATCTTTCATATTATATTAAAAACATTTCTTATTTTTATGGGCTTACACAGATTAAGTAGCACCACATTGCTTATAAAAGCACTTTTTTATGATTTGCCTAGGTGCAGGTAGCCTGTTTTAAGCTCTACCTTTTTTTTAGAGGTGCCTCCTTTGGCCTCATTGGTGTTGGGTGTGGTATGATAACATATACCTGAAGAGGTATGTACCTATACTTCTAAATTATATAGTGTTGTCAATCCAATGTTACCCCAATAAAAAAAGTCACACACACACACCCCCATTACTACATACCAGTTACTCGAAGTTTATCTACACCAACTACCACTTCCTTTTCATCAACAGTAAACAGTGGCTTGCCATCTTTGTTGCTGATCTGAAACTGTTGACTCTGGACATCTACCATTTTGGGACCTGAAGAATTAATTTAAAAGTTTATTATTAAATATCTATAATATGCAGTGGTTAAATATCTATTTTTACATATGCTATCTCACCCAGTAATACCAAATTTCTAGCCATTTAATATTTATTACCAATATATTTTTGAATCTATAATTAAACTTCAATGCTATTCTTGGCAATTCTCATGGATGAATCCCCTTTTATTTGTTCTCAGATTGCTTTGTTGAAGTTATATCTCTGTCTTGACTACAAAATCTTGGTTTTATTTTCCATTTGTAAGCCTTTCCGTGACCAAAAGATCCCCATGGATACAAGTCAGACAGGCCATCTTGCTCCATCCATCTTATCTCATCCATCTGAATACTCAGAGAATATTCATTTGGAATACTCTCCTAGGTTTAAACTGGCTTTTCAGTTCTTCCCATCTTACACAATATTTAATTCAGTGCTAACTGTTGTAATTTAATACCTCGAATCTCCTCCCCAAATTATATGGAATATCTTCACAACTATAAAAACTATAAACAAATTACACTTTCAGCTAATTATTTGAAGACAGGGATGACTCAAACTACAAAATAACTTTGAGTCAAAGGACAATAATTTACAATTACTAGGGCTGCAATTGACCACATTCCTGATTCCAATTCTGATTTCTCAAAGGTTCTGTGGTGACAAAGACAAATTGAGAAAAGTGTGGGAAGACAGATGAGAGGCATTAGTGAAGGACCATTTAAGGGACAGACAAAAGCAATGCAGATTCTTTACATACTTAATTACTTGACAGTCTATAGAAACTAACCACAGGCATTCAGTAAATGCTGGGTGAGTGCATAACAAAAGATGGGCTCACACAATATTTATAGTCAGTTAAATAATTTAAAGAGAAAATGATAAATATAAATCATCAATGCTATATAATTCTCCAAGAAAATATAATTTTGAGAAGTTTAAAAAATGTATGTTTCTCTCTAGATCACTGAGAATTTATTTCATTGTACATTATAATCAAACAAACTTTTAAACGAAAGAATACAATTCATTATTTAGGATAGTTATATAGATTAAAGCAGAACGTAAAATGTGGAAATCTATATTAGTACGATAAAAAAGGAGTTATTGGGTTAATACATGGCTGTATTTTCGATTGTAATATTATTCTGTTTTGTAAGAATCTTTAAAAAGGAGACACACTTAAAGTTACCCATTTGTGTTAGCAGTATACTTCTCTTATATTTTTCCATAATCACAAGGGCCATCCAACTTCTCAGATTTAGCAAATGCATAGCATGTTTGATAATGCAGAGAACATATACACATTGTTTTTACCAGCTGATTTGCTCTCTCTTTTTTTCTTTAATCTATATTCTTTCTTTGTAATCATTTTTTCACCATGCTCAATTTCATGTGACTTCAGTTCCATGTGACCTCATTCTCTGGCCTTAGCTGACTGATAGGTGTACATAGCTGACCCAAGGGTAGTTCACTGAGCAGGTGATTTGGGCCAATTAGGGTACTTTGTTATGAATTTAGAATTCATGGTGTTCAAGACTACATTGGTTGGTTCTGACAGCTTCAGTCAATCAGATATAGAATTAGGGAGGTTACATAGAGTTAAAACTGATAAAGTGATAATACCAAGAGAAAATGATGAGTTCAGATAATGGAAAAGTAGTAGTCTAGATAGAAAATGGGGAAGGGAGGCTTTTAGCCTTCTGATCTCTGTTCTCTTGAGGTCAGCTCCTGAAGTTGAGCTTGGCTTTCAGCACCTCTTCTCTTGAGGTCATTAACTTTGGATCCTTTAACTTTGTCTTGAATGGTCCTCTAGTTCTTAAAATCAAAATAATTTTAATTAAATTATTTCAGACCATCCTTCTGTATGATAACTATTCTTTCTGTTGTCAACACATCATAATTGCAAAACTCATGTTTTGATCATTCCTAAATAACTTGGAATTATTTAGAAGAAAAAGCAAATTTATCAATTCATGTCAACTATCTATAGACCACATGATTATAAATTACTGTGATGAAGCTGGACTCACCAACTTTTAATCTGCCTGTGACTTCTCCTTCAGAGTTTCGTGCATTCAGTGTCACATTCTGAGTTGACTGTAGAAGCAGAGATGAGTCCTAGGAAAGGATTTACAAAATTAGGCAGACAGATACTATTTTATTTATTTATTTATTTTTAATATATATTTTTATTGTTATTTATGTCTTTTACATTTTGTATTCCCCTTGGGTAGCCCACCACAAATTTACCCGTGATCCATCTCCATGGTCCCTTGTGTTCTTTTCTATTCCATTTTGCGCACTTTTCCTTTCCTCCCCCCGCCTCCCCCTCCCCCCCCTTATAGTCCTGTTATAAGTGAAACCATTCGATATTTTTCTCTTTCTGGCTTATTTCACTGAGTATGATCCCCTCTAATTCCATCCATGTCGCTGCAAATTGCATGTGTTTATCTTCTTTCCATGCTGAATAGTATTCCATTGTGTATATGTACCACATCTTCTGGATCCAATCATCTATTTTTGGACATCTGGGTTGCTTCCATACCTTTGCTATTGTGAACAGTGCCGCA